>SJYV01016343.1:451232-470964 GCA_006410875.1 Neotragus pygmaeus | reverse complement strand
CGAATGCTAGTGGATGCTGCGAGCAGGCTGGGGGCCAGGAGTGTGATGCCTCCATCCTCCTGGCCAGAGGGTGCCATCCCCGCCACAGGCACCGTACCCCTGTGGGCGCCATCCCCACAGGCAGCCTGGGCCCCTGCAGTGGGGAGGGTGGGACTGGGCCCTGCCCTGCTGAGCCTTTTTCCTCATCGGTTCCTGCTTCACGAAGCTGGATGTCTGTTCCTCTCTCTGCTCACGGGGCTGCTGGAGCTGCAGGTCGAGGCCATTTGTGTGCGTGTGTGGGCTTGGCCACTGGGGCCCTGGAGAGAGGGGGTGTGCCGTCCAGCGCTCGCTGTTGTCTCGGGGGCGCCCTACCTCCCCTCGGGTGTCGTGCCAGGTTGGGCCTCGCCCTGTAGCACCAGTGCTGGTGGAGGCCCCCGCCCGGCGGCTGCTCTGAGCAGCAATACCCACGGCCCATAAGCTGGTGCCGCAACCCGGGAGCGTGCTCCGCAGGACGGAGCTCGTTCATGGCTCCCATGCACAGCCCCGGCTCCGGCTAATGGAAACTCGGTGATCCGTGGCACGTGTGGCAGACATCTGCTTGGGGTAATGTGCTGGTGATGTATGTATCGGTGATCAATCAGTGGATTTGCAAGAGAGGCATAAAGTATTTAATTATAATTGCGTTGAGCAGGTGTGCGTGGTGGAGGCGACATTTGAATAGGTCAGACCAGCCCTCGCCCTGCTCTGTTGTTGGGGATTAAATGCCATTCACTGTGAGGGCTGGGAGCCTTTCTGAAGTCGAAGGGTGTCACATGCTTGCAAATTGAAAATGTCCCATTGCTTCGAAAACATGATTGATATCCTTTGCAAAGCAAATGCTGCTGTACCCAGATCGTGAAGCCTGCTGCCGCCCCTCGGCTCCGGCCGCTTGATCACCGGAATGAAACTCAGGAAGAGAAGTTGAAAGATGAAACGAAACTTTATTTGCTCAGTTGGAAGCAGAAAAACATACCCTCAGATAGTCTGTATGTGTGGAACCAGCTGTGTCCGGTGGCCCTCTGAATTATATCTGGTATAATTTAAAATGATGTCAGCATGACTGACGACGGGGTGTGAGTAACAGGAATGAGACAGACACAACACAGGCCCACACGGCACTCGCATGCACACACGCGCGTGTGGCCACGGCTCGGAGGAAGCCAGACCCGAGTCCCAGTCCTGGGCCCGCGGTGCCGCAGGTCTGTCCGGAGCGAGGGGAACAGGGCTGGGGTGCTGGCCTGGCCGGCTCGAGAGCCCACCAATGCTGGCTGCTTCCCCAGGAGAGAGTTCTGTCTGGGTGTTTGCGAGGGCGCGGTGACCTCCGCGTTACTTGCCTCGCCTCTCTCCGGTCGACCTGTTGGCGGCCTGGGCTGGCCGAGAGGGCACTGGAGGTGTGGGTGGGCATCACTACCAGTGCCCATCTCTGGAGTCAGGGCCAGACACGTCTTCTCAAAACCATGAAAGGACCCCATGGGGTTTCTGTTCACAGGGCGTATGAAATCGGGATACTGTGATTTAAGGAAACGCCCAGCCTTCTGAACCAGGGTGCAGCCGTGTCTCCTGACCAGTTTAGTCTCCTGTGCCTGCCTCCTTCATCTACCTCAGCCCGTTTCTCCAAGTCCGATAAAGCAAGATGGTAATTCCGAGTCCAGACAGCGAGCCTCCTTGGGTGTGTTTTTGCCGTTTACAAAATTAGCCAATCATCGTCACCTAGTGAATCAGATTAGGTGTAATCCATACTAATGTTCAAATTAAGTCACGGAAAGCAATTAACTCTGCGAAAAATGGGCTGGTGAAAAATGATGCGGTCGGTCAAACAATTTCACTGTGCGTGAATGTGTTTTTTAAATGCCCGTCTCTACCCAGTAATTATACCATTTACATTTCAAATGGGTGCACCCACCTCCAATGCTTGTAATTGTGCACTTCCTAACTGTATACCTCACAGTGTAGCAGAAATTTGCCAGCGTCTGCTCCGGAATGTCTGCTTTCTCGGGAAAGCAGCTGGATGGAATGCGCCAGAGCAGGGCTTCCTCGCTGCTCAGGAGAGTCAAGACAAGTGCATTTTGCCCCACGCTGTCCCAGACCTGGGCCTCGCCTCTCTCCCCTCTCCCCTTCCCTCCCTTTCTTCTTTCCTGGATGAAGAGTGCACAGAAATTTTTAACAGCATCAAATGTTCAGCCCACAGCACGAGATGTGCTTGTCACCTCCACTCGCATCATCTGTGGCGGGGGCACGTCTGCGGGGTCACTCGACAGCTGACTCGGCCGTCTGCACTTTGCTTTTATTGTTTTCAGCCGGAGAAAATGCCGACCAACTCCACGTGACACTCAGCTGCCCGCAGCAGTCTAGGAAGCGACCTTGACTCTAAGTGAATGTGACCCTGACCGTGAGCGCTTAGCCCTCAGGCAGGATCCCCGGGTGAGTCAAGAGCAAACTCTTAAGTCCTCAGGCTCCAACTGATGGGTTTTATCTGAAAGGGTGATGGGGCTACAGGGAAATGAGCACCTTTCAGCCCATCACGTCTTTCCCTCCAGCCCAGGCTGGTCTCAGCCTGGAGCCTGAGTCTGTGAACTTTGTGGAACCGGCAGAACCTCACTTCTTTGGTTCAGGCGGACTGAAATCACTGCGAAGACTCCAGACTGACCAGGTGCCAGCCCTGGACGGGGAGCGCCTCAGCCCCTCTCACATGGTCCAAAGGTGGGGGTCCACCTGGCGGGCCTCCAGCGGGGGGTGTCTGCCCTCTTGCACGTGGGGGGACCTGCCCCTGGGAAAGGGGTCAGGAGCGGAGAGGATGTAATCAATGCTGAACTTGATGTCCCCGGGCGCGTCCCTCCTCAGGACGGCAGGGCTGGCCGCGGTCGGGGGCTCGCAGTGGGGGACTGGGGTCCCCCGTGCGCTGGCCGGCTCAGGGGGCCCCGGGAGCGCCCCCGCATCTCTCCCCGGCGCCCCCCTCGCCTCCTCGGCCTTGGGGCCCCGCTGGCGCCGTCGCCGGCGGAAGTTGCCGTTCTCAAAAAGGTCCAGTAGTGACTCGCAGCCTCCGGCGAAGGTCCAGTAGTTGCCCTTGCCCTTCTCGTGGCCGTCGGTCCGCGGCACCTGCGGGGCCGAGGGGCTCAGCGCGCGGCAGGCTCCCAGGGCGCCCCGCCCACCGCGCTCTTTGGGGAGCCCCTGGCGCCGAAAGGATGTCCCACCCTGAGGGCGCGCGCAGCGGCGCTGGGGAAGGCTACGCGTCAACTTTCCAGCGCACGCCGCTGCAAAATGCACCGCCACCGCCCAGTCAGGGGTGCCTTGGTCCAGGGGTCCCCAGGCTTGGGACACTCAGGGGCCGCCTGGGGTGGGGGGGGTGCCCACCTTGACGAAGCAGCTGTTGAGGGACAGGTTGTGGCGGATGGAGTTCTGCCAGGCGCGCTGGTTGGCGCGGTAGTACGGGAACCGGCGCATGATGAAATCGTAGATGCCGGACAGAGTCACCCTGCCCGTCGGGCTCTGCTGGATGGCCATGGCGATCAGCGCGATGTAGCTGCAAACAGGGGCGCTCAGGCCGGGCCGGGGCCGGGGGCGGGGTACCCTGGAGCTCGTCTGCGTCTGGAGTGTCCGGCCTGCGCGGGGACACTCCGCTCTACCGTCCCCGGGGCACCGGGAAGCCGGGGTGCTTGATGGAGTCGGGGCCCCCTGGAGCTCCCAGCGCAGCTCTGCGCAGACAGGGAAGCGCACTTTCACGCTTGGGGCTTCCCCGGGGAGGCTGGAGAACCTTCTCGGCTACCTCCCAACGTGCGGATGAGAAGCGAGCCCTCCCGCGCCCGAGCCGGTCTCGGCCTCCTCGCGGAGGAGGCCCCCGCCCCCTGCGGCCCCGGCCCGGCCCCGCGGTCACCTGTACGCCGGCCGCGTGAGCCGCTTTTCCTCGTCCGAGCTGCCCGCCGGGTACTCGTCGGCGTCGTAATTGAAACAATTGTAGGGATACTGTGAGCTGTCAAACATCGCGGTGCGCCTGCCGCCTGCGGGTCGCCGATACTGCCGCCTCCTCCACGCCGCCCGCCGGCGCGCTCCAGGTCTGCGCGGAGGTTCTCCCCGGTGCGGACCAGCGGCTTCTGAGCTGCCGGCTGCTCTCCGCCGGAGCGGGGAACCTGGGCTCCTGGGGTCCCCCGCCNGTGATGTTAATACCATGTGTCTTTTTTTAGTACCTTTTAAAATTTCTTAATTGGAGAATAATTGCTTTACAATGTTGTGTTGGTTTCTTCTGTACAACAGAAATCAGCTACATATATATGTATAACCCCTCCCTCTGAAGCCTCCTTCCCACCCTTCTAGGTCGTCACAGAGCACCAAGCCGAGCTCCCTGTGCTACACAGCAGCTTCACACGCACTATCAACTTTACACATGTAAGTAATACCACACCTCTTAAAGCTGACCTCTGAGGGAATGGTGGCCATCAAGAGAAAGTGACTTAGTTTGAGTGCCCTGGGTGGGAGAGCTGCAGGCAGTAGTTTTATTGAGGCGAGCGCAGGAAATTCTCCTGCCTGTGAGGAAGTGAGTATGACATGGTTGAGGAGTCGGAGAAGCTGACCCCTAAGGCAGGTTATGACTGAGTCCTCACCTGATACTTTAAGAAGCCCCAGAGCCCGCGTGTCCCAGGTGAAGAAAAGTATGGGCTCTCGTATCCCAGCATCAGCCACCTCCTGAAAGCGGCAGTAACTTTGGGCGATCCAGTGCCTTTCCAGGTGAGGTGCTGGCCCCTGAGGAATAAGCTGTGGGTCATCACCATTGATATTCCTGGCAGCTGTGGGGCCGCGTCTCCCCTGTGGAGCCTGGAGCACCACAGGATTCACGGTAAGACGTCTGACCCCGGCCTTAGTCACTCTCAGGCCCGCAGTTACCACCATCTTTGCAGTGAGGAAGTAGGAGTCGAGAGGGTAAGACAACGTCAGAGCACCCCGACTCTGCCCCACCCACAGCCATCACCAGTGTGTCAGCAGGGCTGTTTTCTCAGAGCCAGGAGTTATTTACTGTCCAAGAAAAGGGTCAGGAATGATAGTCCTGGAACGTGAGGAGCTCCGAGTTTAGCCACAGACTTGGCCTTCGTGCAAACTTTCCCAGACAGTCTAGCTTGTCAAAAGTCAGCAAGGGAAAGCAAAACCCTGGTCTCCCATCGTGTGTCCTTCTCTGACCTGTGCAAAGGCTCCAGACACAGCCCGGACTTATTTCCTGAGCTTACCTGGGGCCTGATGCGGGGTTTAGGAGAGATCTAGGATACAGATCTGGGTTGGGAGCCCTGTGCAGCCCCTTCTAACTGGACCATCTTCACCTGTTTCCAGCCAGCTCAGTGATGGGCACAGTCCTTGACACGGAGGTGTTGGGGCAGAGAGGAAGGGGTGACAGCCAGAAGAAAGTTCCATTTTCTCCTTGGAACAAAGGATAGTCATGGATTGTTTTAAGCCTAAAAATCCATGTTGCTGTTGCTGCTGCTGCTGCTAAGTCGCTTCAGCCATGTACGACTCTGTGCGACCCCATAGATGGCAGCCCACCAGGCTCCCCCATCCCTGTAAACAACAAATGCTGGAGAAGGTGTGGAGAAAAGGGAACCCTCTTGCACTGTTGGTGGGAATGCAAACTGGCACAGTCACTATGGAGAACAGTGTGGAGATTCCTTAAAAACCTAGGGTTAAAATTACCCTGTGACACAGCCACTCCAGTACAGGGCATGTGCCCTGAGGAAATCATAATTGAAAAAGACACGTGTGCCCCAATGTTCACTGCAACACTTTTGAGTCTCACAGGTGCCAGGACAAGAGAGAGCTACCTGGAGAAGCCAGCCAGGAAGGGAGGGGTTAGGGGTGGGGCTTGATTGGTTTTGTTGGTTTTGTTTGCTTATTCTTTTTACAGAGACGAGATGTTCCGTTTTTCTTACCTCAAGCCTCCTGCTCTTAAAACTTCTGACATCTTCACAAGGCTCTCTGGGGGCTTCCCTGGTAATTCAGTGGTTAAGACTCGGAGCTTTCACTGCAGGGGCGCATGTTCGATCCTCGACTGGGCAAGTCACATGTGCCCCACAGTGCAGCCAAAAAGAAAGAAAAGAACCCCCGAGAGAGCAAGTCCCCTACATATGAACGAGTTCCATTCTGAGAGCAAGTCTGTGAGTCCAATTTATTTCTAAGTCCAACAAAATTAGCTTAGGTACCCAGTGAACACAGTGGGTTCTGTAGTACAGTACTGTAATAGATTTTTATAATACTTTTCAAACAAGTAATGCATAAAAACATACACACAAAATGAAGAAAACACAGTTAATCATACAGGACTATACCTGGAAAACTGCAGTAATACCAGCTAGGCCATCACTGCTTTTACACTTGCTTCCAGATATCCTGGGCTTGAAATAAAGACACTATGTGACTGTACTCTATATAGTATCGTAGGTATGAAGTACACAAAAGCACAGTCACTTGTCTACACGTGACAGCGTACACCAGACACCCGAACTAACTTAGGTGATTGGATGTGCTAACGTGTGTTCGCATCTTTGAAAGTTTGCAACTTGAAGATTCATATATACGGGACTTACAGTAATCCAGGAAAACCCAGATCATTCTATTTAATCCCTTGCTCAAAACTGAAAGGATCCGGGACTTCTCTAGGGGCCCAGTGGTTAAGAATTTGCCTGCCAGTGCAGGGGACGTGGGTTCAAGCCCTCGCCAGGAAGACCCCACATGCTGCAGAGCAACAAAACCCGTGCACCACAACTACTGATCCCGGGCTCGAGAACCCACGAGCTGCAACTACTGAGCCCACGTGCCCTAGAGGCTGTGCTCCACAGCGAGAGGAGCC
Source organism: Neotragus pygmaeus (assembly GCA_006410875.1). NCBI lineage: Eukaryota > Metazoa > Chordata > Mammalia > Artiodactyla > Bovidae > Neotragus > Neotragus pygmaeus. The sequence continues at coordinate 464,123 of SJYV01016343.1, read as the reverse complement.
ACGGCAATGAGGAGCCTATACACTGCCACTAGAGAGTAACCTCAGCTCGCCACAGCTCGAGAAAATCCACACAGCAACGAAGACACAGGGCAGCCAAAATTAATTTCAGAAAATCCTGAAAGGACTCAGATTTTCTGGATGTTTGGCTAACCTGGTAATCCAGAAGCATTTATTACCCCCTCTCCAACTCGGAAGAGACTGACAACACACTCTGACTACCCTGGAAGACAGGAAAGACTACTCTTCCCCCTACTCCTGTGGAGCGGTTTTCACCTGGAAATTCCTAGTTTGTGCACCACCGGGAACAGTGGGTGTCATTTAACATCTGTCAGTTACTGTCACGCTTCCGTGACAACACGTTTTTCAGGACTAAGTCCTGTCTCAACACTGACATAATTTTTACACCTCCTCCTGCCAAATCAGTAACATTAAACTTTTTTACAAAAGTGTGTGTGCAGAGATGGATAAGGTGGATAAGATTCGCAGGGTGAGGAAGGCACGATGCCTTGTGACAGCACAATCAGAAAAAGCTTTTTATATTGGATTATAGTTGATTAGTGGGCTTCTCTGGTGGCTCAGCTGGTAAAGAATTCACCTGCAATTCAGGAGACCCCAGTTCAATACCTGGGTTGGGAAGTTCCACTGGAGAAGGGATAGGCTACCCACTCCAATATTCTTGGGCTTCCCTGGTGGTTCAGATGGTAAAGCGTCTGCCTGCAGTGCAGGAGGCCTGGGTTCAACCCCTGGGTTGGGAAGATTCCCTGGAGGAGGGCATGACAACCCACCTCGGTAATCCTGCTTGGAGAATCCCCATGGATAGAGGAGCCTGGCAGACCACAGTCCATGGGGACACAAAGAGTCAGATACAACTAAGTGACACAAGTAAGTCACAACTGAGTGACTAAGCACAGCACAGTTGATTACCATGTTGTGTTCGTTTCAGGTGCGCAGCAAAGTGAATCAGTTACACATAAACACATTGTTGTTTGTTTATTTGCTCAGTTTTGTTTGACTCTTTGTGACCCCATGGACTGTAGACCCCCCAGGCTCCTCTGTCCAAGGGATTTCCCAGGCAAGAATACTGGAGTAGGTTGCCATTTACCTTCTCCAGGGGCTCTTCCCAACTTAGGGGTCAAACTGCATCTCCTGCATTGGCAGGTGGATTCTTTGCCACTGAGCCACCTGGGAAGCCCATCCCTATATCTATTCTTTTACAAAATCTTTTCCAGTTTAGGTTGTTACATAGTATTGAGCAGAGAGTTCTCTGCGCTATACTGTAGGTCTTTGTTGGTCGCGAAGACTTGGCATCAGAACTCCAACTCAAAACTAGAAAAGCTTAAACTTGATCTAAATGACAACTGAAAACAAAAGTGATAGAAACAATTTGGCTCGGCTGAGTTCTTCTATGGAAAATAATGCTGGGAATATTCACAGCACGAACTTGGAGGATGGGGAAGAAATGTCTCTCTCTCATGGAAAAGTCTGTAATCTCCCCCTCAATCCATGCTGAGAGCTTGTTGATGCTGAGATTCTTGACAACCTCCTCGCCCTTCAAGGAAGATCTGACTCATCAGAGGTGAATACGTGCTGGTCCGATGCCTTGCACAGTGAGGTGAGGAACGGGTACTGGGAGGCTTGCCACAGCACATGCACACGAGGAGATGCTGATTTAGTTTTAACAGAGACTCAGAAGGTCCACGTCTCCTTCCTGTGACAAGAACTGACAAAATAAAGATACAAGAGTGAGAAGCTTCTGAATTGAAGAAGGGAGGTGCTTCTGGAGGGTGCAGGCTTTTCTCTTGAGAAGCTCTTTCCCTTCATGAAATGTACAAACTAAAAGAGTGAATTGATGATGGAAGCTTAGGACAACAGTCCCAGGGTCCTTGGCCTTGTTGTGCAGCTGCTAAAGTGTGTTAGACTCCTTGCGACCCCATGGGCTGCAGCACGCCAGGCTCCCCTGTCCTCCACCAGCTCTAGGAGTTTGCTCAAACTCATGTCCGTTGAATCGATGATGCTAAAGATAGATATTAACAACATTTCCTCAAAATATATATATATCCTTTTGAAGACTAGACAGGCCTTTTGTCAATATCATGACTCAGGAATGTCTTTGTCAAGAACCTGGTAGCCATCTCTTTGAAACGGAAGTATAAAGGATCCAGCACCCCTATCTCCAAGTGTGTGTCACTGGGTAAGAACCTCCTTCTAAGCTGCAGAACTACTTCCTGTCATAAAGATAGGAGAAGCTTGTTACTCCTCTTTGCAACAGGTAGGAAGTGGAAGGGCATGACAATTAAAAGCAGTTCCTGGGGTCAAATGATCTATTTCTCTGGAATTTAAATCTTGCTTATCTGATTAATGGGTAGACAAGACCCTCCCTAATTGTGGAAATAGCATCAAGAGATTCCATTGAAAGGAGCTCTTTCAATAGAGAAAGGGAAAAATTGCAGGGCGAGGAGGGATGGTGTAAGTGAGGAAATACACAAGCAAGGTCGGATAGTACAGATGGCAAAGTTCTGCAGCCTCCTGTTTCCAGAATCCTGGCTCCAGAAATGCTATTTGGACCTGGACTTAAATCATATGCCCTGTTACTGGGCTATTGCCTATTTTTGCTCGGAATCAGTTCAAGTGCATGTGTCAAGCAATGGCAGGGAAGGTGGGATAACAGAGTGGGAAGCCACATGAAAGGGACTGGATGGGTAGCTTTCCACAGCCTGCAGAAGCATCTGCAGGTACATGTAAACATGGCTCCTAACTGACCCCTGAGTGCAGAGATGGCTCCCGGTCCTGGCAATTAGTTTTTATTACATAGATAGATTGGAAATATGTCAACTTCAGCATCAGGAAGGAAAAAAAGCTGGACTGGGATCTGAGGAAAGGTGTTTTCATTACAATCCCAATGGGTTTTATAAAAGCCTGTGTAGGCACACGCCCCAGAGTTGCAGAATGGGCTTTCGTACAAACAGGGGAAGTTTCCCACACAGAGGAACAGAGTGGTAGAGACTGAGGCACACACTGCAACAGGAGGCCATGGGAAAGAACCTAGAAGAGCTAGCTGACCATAAACCCTTAAAACCAGAATGAATTTGATCTTGGATAGCAACCAAAACCATATCCTGCCCTGAATAATGGGGTGAAGCATCCTTCTTTACTCTGTGCTGAGTTGAATGAAGTTTAGCACTGATCAAACGATGTCTGTTGAATGAAGGTCTGAATGAATGAGTCCAGACCTCACCTGCAGCACTAGGTTTGGTTCTGAGCACCATATTTTGAGGTAAACTGTAGCAAGTTCAGAGAAGCACAATTGGGATAAGGCAAGCATTTGAAACAGAGAGGTCAGAGAAGAGAAGAGACATTTTAGACTTTTCCTGTGTCGTCCTAGTGGAGTCATCAAGGTGACATAGTACTCAGAACAGCAATGTCTGAAAAATCATTGGGCTGACGGAGGTTCCCTGTCACTGGGGGAGGTGACAACTATTTGGTGAGGAGGTCTTAAGGAGGATAGACATGCATGTTGCAGCCTGAAATCTTTGCCAGCCCTCTGGTTCTATAATTCTAGGGAGAGGTGTGTGTACGTGCTAAGTTGATCCAGTCANTGTCACTGGGGGAGGTGACAACTATTTGGTGAGGAGGTCTTAAGGAGGATAGACATGCATGTTGCAGCCTGAAATCTTTGCCAGCCCTCTGGTTCTATAATTCTAGGGAGAGGTGTGTGTACGTGCTAAGTTGATCCAGTCATGTCTGACTCTTTGTGACTCCATGGACTGTAGCCTGCCAGGCTCCTCTGTCCATGGGATTCTCCAGGCAAGAATACTGGAGTGGGTTGCCATGCCCTCCTCCAGGGGATTTTCCCAATAAGGGATTTAACTCATATCTCTTAAGTTTCCTGCATTGGCTGGTAGATTCTTTACCACTAGTGCCATCTGGGAAGCCCCATAGGAAGATGTATTGGGTTCTAACCCATTTATCACCTACAAACTGTGAGATGCAGGGAAATTTCCACAACTCTTCAGAATTTCAGCTACTCCTTTGTCAAATGGATCAATTAACCCCTTTGGTGGTGAACTGAATCAATTCAGCTTTCCAGATCCCCATGTCTGATTCATAAGGGAAACCAACAAGTTTGTAATTTCAGGAGCAATGGAGGCCTGTTGATCAATTGATACCTGCTGATTGATATCTGAAATCTCACCCTTTGGAGATTCATTTTTGAACCCTAATAGATCCATCTCCAGCTAAAATATAAATAATCTTAGGAAAAGAAGTGAATTAAATGTCAATCATCTATCCCCTGATATTAATGTTTATTTTTTAAAATACACTGACTTGTTTAATAATTCAAATTTAATACCAAGCCAAACTTAAAGAACCCAAAAGCTAGCTCTAGAACCTTCTTCACTCTTCCTAGAGTCAACCTATTATTCAAAACTTACAATGCATGCCCCTCACTCATTAGGGTAGCTGGTGGGATCTATGTGCACGCATGCTAAGTTGATTCAGTTATGCCTGACTCTTTGTGACCCTAAGGACTGTAGCCCTTGCTAGGTTCCTCTGTCCATGGGGATTCTCCAGGCAAGAATACTGGAGTGGGTTGCCATGCCCTCCTCCAGGGAATCTTCCTGACCCAGGGATCAAGCCCCACATATCTCATGTCTCCTGCATTGGCAGGTGGGTTCTTTATCACTAGTGTTACCTGTGAAGCCCGGTGGGATCTATAGCAGCTTCTAAAACCAAGTTATCTTCAGGGAACCACTTAGAAGTCTGGAATAAGTTTATTAACTTCAATAGAGACAGCTTGTGATACTGAAAATAGATCACTATAAAAGAGAGGGGAAAGAATGCTGAAGGTTTAAAAAGAAAAAAAATTCTATTTCTAAATTACATGTAAGTTTAGTCCTGACCATACTGATTGCTTTATTGCTCTGTCTTATGTTTAGGGCTTAAATGATTGCATTCTTTTCATAGAAGCCTTTTGACTTTAGACCTCAGAGCCTGTATATTGTTGCCTGGGAAATGGATGTCTAGAAAAGGGTAACAATAAAATGAGAGATGGATGATGATTTCCCTCCATGGTACCACTCTTGTTTCCTTCTCTCACTCAGAAATCAGTTACTCAGCGAATACAGAGAGCAAAAATATCTTTGTATTTATTTTTATTTTTAACCAAAAAATGTCATAATTCTAAGCTCTTTACCTAAATCAATAATTGATTGGGTTTCTCTCAATGCAGCATAGCATAGTAAAAACAACATGGATTTTAGCTTTAGGACTGACCTGGAACACTGGTTGTACCTTTATATTAGCTATCTCACCTTTGGCAAGTTATTTGACGTTGTTGAGACTCGCATTCTTCATCTTTAAATGGAGGCAATAATGCCTTTTTACAGAGTTATTCTAAGCATTAAGTGAGGTAACTCAGCATATATTAGGTCATCAAGAATTGTTAGCTCAGGGACTTCCCTGGTGGTCTGGTGGTTAAGACTTTGCCTTCCAGATCAGGGGTATGAGTTCAAACCCAGGTTGGGAAATTAAAATCCCACATGCCCCCAAAAACTAAAATATAAAACAGAAAAAATATTATAACAAATTCAATAAAGACTTTAAAAAATAGATTTGTCAGCTCACTTTCTTCTTTTGAGAAAATTGTACATATTTTAATCAAATGTATAAATAAAATTTGCATACTATAATTATATGCAATGGTCACTTAACATATCTCACGTATGCTTTTCCATGAAGTGACACAGCAAATACTATCTGTCTTTTCATTTTTGTGGTCCTTTTAAAAAATAATTTTTAAAATTTATCTACTTATTTTTGGCTGTGCTGGGCCTTCATTGCTGCTCAGGCTTTCTCTAGCTACAGTGCACAGGCTTCTCATTGCACTGGTTTCTCTTGTCAGCGAGCACATGGGCTTAGTTTCTCCATGACATGTGGGATCTTTCCAGATCGGGGATCAAACGTGTCCCCTGCACTGGCAGACAGTGGCTCAGATGGTAAAGAATTCACCTGCAATGCAGGAGACCAGGGTGTGATCCCTGGGTTGAGAAGATCCCCAGGAGAAGGGAACAGCTATCCACTCCAGTATTCTTGCCTAGAGAATCCCATGGACAGAGAAGCCTGGCAGGCTACAGTCCATGGGGTCTGTGGAGTCCATGGAGTCCAACACGACTGAGTGGCTTTCACTTCAGTGTATAACCACTGTATTACTGGACATTGGAATTACAGAGAGAGAGATTGAAAGATAGATAGATATGTAGATAGGTAGATAAGATTTCAAAACAGGCATGGGGAGAAGCAGACCAAAGTTACCACGAAGGGAACTGAAGATGATTCTCCAACATGTAATAATTTCTCCTGGACTGAGCTATAACTCCATGGGATTCCAAATGGGGTCTTTCTCACAGGAGAGAGACTGTGTTCCCTGAGTTTACATCATTTGAGGTAAAGGTCTAGTGCCCAGGGCTGCTTGCTTCCATGCCCAAAGCTGGACTGCACAAATACAGACAAAGAAAATAAATCAACAAAAATAGCTAAGAGGCATTTCTAAACATATCCAGCTGCAAAAATTTATGGCTATTAGATCTTGGAAAAGGTCATTTCAGATAAGACAACTATTTATACAGAAAACAAAAGTGAAAAATATATTGATTGGTTTTCAGTTGACTATCTTCAGTCCTGGGAGACATAGTAAGTGGGAAAAAGCCTACCTGACTACTTCACTGTCTGCCAGCACTTCATTCACCAATGTCCTCCAAAATCTGGACTCAGAGGGGGGTACTTCTGGAAAAACTAAAGTTCAGTGTTTTATGATCATGTAGATCATTTTTTCTCCAGTATTATTTTATTTATGTATTTTTTATAGGCAGATAATTGCTTTACAATGTGTGGTGATCTCTGTTATACATCAATGCAAATCAGTCATAATCATATATATATATATATATATATACATATATATATATATATACACCTCCCTATAGTACTTAAAGATCCTAACTTGGCCTTGGAGGAGAACTTGACTGGATGTATACATCCCTTCTCTCTTGAGCCTTCCCTCCCTTCTCATCCTCCAATATTATTTTATGAAATAGAGGCAAGGATCTAAAGATATAAACATTCTTGATTTGGTCAAGTTCTCTTCCAAGGCCAAGTTAGGATCTTTAAATACTATGGGGAGGTAGTCCACTGTAGAAATTCCTGTAGCAGAGAAAAAAAGACTTTCTCTTCAAATTGATCCAGTAAACCTACTGCTCAAAAGTTGTGTGACTGTGGGAAAACTATTCATTCCCTTTACCTTAACTGCTTCATCTGATAAGATAGTCCCTAACTTTTCTTCCAGCTCCGTCAGTCCACATTCAATGACTTCTCTTCTATCTTTGAAGCTCTTAGGCCTTTCCTACTACCGAATGTTTGAATGCATTAAAACGTAAAAATTAAGCTTGCATATAACGTGTCATGGACTTCCCTGGTGGCTCAAATGGTGAGGAATCTGCCTACAATGCAGGAGACCTGGGTTTGATCCCTAGGTCAGAAAGATCCCCTGGAGAAGGGAATGGCAACTCACTCCAGTATTCTTGCCCAGAGAACTCCATGGACAGTGGAGTGTGGCAGACTGGGGCTATAGTTCATGGGCCTATAGTTCAAAGAGATGGACACGACTGAGCCACTAACACTTTCACTTCTAACTTTCATAGGATGTCATACAAGCAGATTCTCAGTAATTTGTCACAATGTCCAGTTTAATGTAGGTTGAGTTAAATTTATACAATCTAAAGAAAAGATTCCCTTTACATGATTGTTGATGGATTAAAAGAAAAAATACTATTAGTTTGAGAATTATAAAGGAGCCTTTACTGTAATATTTATAATGCCGATGCTAGCTCAGCCAGGGTCTCCTGGCCCCTTGAGAGCAGCATGGGGCTTAGCTTAAACTTCCATTCTTGCCCCATCAAAATCCTAACATTCAGTAAGATGGTTCCTAATTTCTAGGTGGATTCATTTTATTTTCAATTGCCACATTTGCTATCTCTGTTCTTCACTGCAGAAGCAAAACTCAAATTCTTGAATTCCTAAAACAAAATAGAGCTTTTCACTCAAAGTATTCATAAGTATGGTCAACTTCACTAAAAATGAGGTGATGAGGGACAAAAATAGGTGTTACACCATAGCAATGTGAAGATTTTCAAATTACCCCATAGACTATACAGTCCATAGAATTCTCCAGGCCAGTATACTGGAGTGGGTAGCCGTTCCCTTCTCCAGGGGATCTTCCCAAGCCAGGGATCAAACCCAGGTCTCCTGCACTGCAGGTGGATTTTTTACCAGCTGAGCCACCAGGGAAGCTCAAGAATACTAGAGTGGGTAGCCTAGCCCTTCTTCAGCAGATCTTCCCTACCCAGGAATCAAATCGGGGTCTCTTGCATTACAGGTGGGTTCTTTACCAGCTGAGCTACAGGGAAGCCCAATTTAACATTGAAAGTCCCTAATCTTAAATTGTGGAATTTCTACTGCTTGTTTCATCGACTGAGGACCTCCTTTAAGCTGCTAATTCCTTTTTCCTTTCTCTTTCTTTCCCTCTTTCTGGACTGTCTCCCTGAGAACAGAGAGAGTTCTCTCCCTGTTTCAATCTCAGAACATTGTCACCACTTCTGTTGTCTTGTCTCCTGCCTTCATATATTTTCCCAAACAACGCACATTTTTCTCTAAGAATAATTCTGGTGCCTAGTACTAATAATAATCCATTTGCATTACACATAAAATTTATAGTGTTGAGAAAGTCTCAGAAGGAAAATTTAAGACAACTTAAAAAAAGAATCTTTTCAAGCAATATTAAAATGGCTTTAGCCATACTCCGGGGCAGACAAATAGTGAATGATTGACTTAGAACTTGTGATTATTTAAGGCTCTGAGCTAGGACGCAAAGAGTCACAACAGGAAGGCAAAATACCCAGAACAGCCGACACGATACTGATCAAGAACAAAATTGAAGGAGTGACTCTACTTGACCTCAAGACTTACTGGTGGTGATGATTTAGTCCTTAAGTCATATCCAGCTCTTTTGACCCCATGGACTACAGCCTGCCAGGCTCCAGTGTCCATGAGATTTCCCAGGCAAGAATATTGGAGTGGGTTGCCACTTCCTTCTCCTTCTTCCTTCCTCTCAATACACAGAAGGAACCTGTGACTCTTGCATCTTCTGCATTGCAGGTGGATTCTTTACCGCTGAACCACCAGGGAAGCCTAGAAATAGACCCCCACAAGTATAGCCAACTAATCTTTGACAAAGAAGCATCATAGGAAATTCAGTGCAGAAAGGACAGTCTTTTCAATAATGATGCTGCAACAATTAGACATCCATATGCAAAACAAAATGAGAGCATCTAGGCACAGACTTAGACTTTTCACAAAAAATTAACTCAAAATTGATCATAGACCTAAATATAAAACACGATACTAACAACTTCCAAAGAAACATAGGAGAAAAGCTATGTGACCTTGGGTTTGCAAAGAGATTTTGTTTTATTTTTTTAAGAATGATTCCTTTGCTTTATTTTATTTATCCTTATAATTTATTTTTTGGCTGTGCTGGGTCCTTTTTTCATTGTGTGGGCTTTTCTCTAGTGGCATTGGACAGGGGCTACTCTTTGTTGTGGTTCGTGGGCTTCTCATTGCAGTGGCTTCTCTTGTTGCAGAGTATGGACTCTAGGCACTCAGCCTCCAGTAGTCGTGGTTCCCAGGCTCTGGAGCTGGGGACTCAGGTTCAGTAGTTTTGGCACCTGGGCTTAGTTGCTCCACAGCAAATGAGATCTTCCCAGATCAGGGACCAAACCCATGTCTTCACCATTGGCAGATTGAGCCACCAAGGAAATCCGAAAATCAATTTTGTTGTTGTCATTCTAAGATTCTCTAATGGATTTGCTTTCATTCATTGAGCAAACATAGATTAAATGTCTTCCACTGGTTGGGTGCTGTGTTAGACATTTAATCTGCATTCATTCATCTATGACATTTTCCCAGGTTTGAGGTAGCAGGTGTAGCCTATGGCCATGAAACAGCACAAAGCTAAGTGGAGCACAAGGAAAAGGACCCGCACTTTGCCCTTGTTACTGTGATTCCCACCAGCTGTGCCAGCCAGGCAGACCCAGGAGATTCTGGAAGTACTTCAGCTATATACACTCTTTGAAGGGTTCTTACGGGACTCAGTGTTTGGGAAAGAAAACCAAGCAATCATCTCTGGTTTTGTCCTTAAATCAAGACAAAACAGCAAAAGAAGGTGGGAGCCATGGGCTCGCAGGAAATGTTACATTTACAAGGCCCCAGGCACCTCCCACGGACTCAAAGATGCCCACTACCCCCATCAGAGCAAAGTAGCAAAGAACAGACAATGCAATCTGTCATCCCTGGCAAAGGACCTTGGCAGGGCTGTGCTCCACTTTCAACACACTTGTGCCTCCTTTGAAAAAGTGCAGCGCCTGTTAAGAGCTCTCAGCTCCCACGTACCCAGGTCCTTTTAATGCTGGACTGTTCTCCAGCTTGACGGGACAGCAACAGAGTAACAAACACAACTGCTAACCTCAGCTCCTCAGGGCGGCAAGGGTTCCAGCTGACAGGATCAATCCAGCAACTGCTACTGTTTTGCTGCTTTCAAACCAGCTCCTGCTCCTGCTGCAGATGGTCAATCAGAAGGGCTGTCTGCTGCCCTCTTCTCCCTAAAAAGTAATTTCCCAGGACAGGGAACTTCCCCTGGGCACTGGGAAAGAAGCTTGGGCTCTCTCCATAGTTCCCATCTGATTTCCTCTGCTCTTGCGTTCAGAACACAGCACCTGAAAGGGGAAACCAAGTGATGCTGATCCTGTCTGGGAGATTTTTACCTCAAATATTTTCATGACGCTACATGCCCAAGGTCTAAATTGAATAGGAGCCCATGGCTAAAAGGAAAAGAGGACAGTAGAGGACGACATGGTTGAATGACATCGCTGACTCAATGGGCCTGAATTTGAGCAAACTCCAGGAGATGGCAAAGGACAGGGAGGCCTGGTGTGCTGCAGTCAGTGTGGTGACAAAGAGTCAGACATGACTGAGCAACTGAACAACAACCATGGGTACTTAGATTTGAGAGAGATAGATATATATATATATACACATACATACAGGAAGGGGAGACATGAGAAACAGATTTGGAGGTTTATGGTTTGCTTGGGGATATACAAATATTCTGAGAGCTCTTACTTTCCCTTCAGAGCAAATGCCAACATGAAGTCCTCAGATGCAGAAGAACCAGGACAACAAAGCTACATGCTCTAGGAGAAAAGGGTCGACTCCTCCACTCTGTCAGCTTCTTCTTGGTAAGGTCAGGACAAGGAGAAATCAGCTATTGAATATAAGGTAACAATCTACAAACCTGGTCTTCCAAACTAACTCTCTGTTAGTATCAGAATGTTATTTATAATCTTCCTTCCAGACTTGAAGCACCAGCCAAGGCAATGTTGCCACTGTGAGTGCTTTCTATGGATGGTTTCTTTGTAGTAATATTGCCACATACTAGGAGTGGAGGAGGCCCCATAGGAGTTTCATAGAAGAACTCTGTCCTGGAGTGGAGCCTGGGGTGTTCCATCCAGCTCCATCAGTTCGGTTCAGTCGCTGAGTTGTGTCCAACCCTTTGCGACCCCATGAATCACAGCGTGCCAGGCCTCCCTATCTATCACCAACTCCCAGAGTTCACTCAAACTCATGTCCATCAAGTTGGTGATGCCATCCAGCCATCTCATCCTCAGTTGTCCCCTTCGACTGCCTCCAATCCCTCCCAGCAACAGAGTCTTTTCCAATGAGTCAACTCTTCACATGAGGTGGACAAAGGATTGGAGTTTCAGCTTCAGCATCAGTCCTTCCAATGAACACCCAGGACTGATCTCCTTTAGGATGGACTGAGTGGATCTCCTTGCAGTCCAAGAGACTCTCAAGAGTCTTCTCCAACACCACAGTTTAAAAGCATCAATTGTTTGGTGCTCAGCTTCCTTCACAGTCCAACTCTCACATCCATACATGACCACTGGAAAAACCATAGCCTTGACTAGACGGACTTTTGTTGGCAAAGTAAATCTCTGCTTTTCAATATACTATGTAGGTTGGTCATAACTTTCCTTCCAAGGAGTAAGCGTCTTTAAATTTCATGGCTTCAGTCATCATCTGCAGTGATTTTGGAGGCCCAAAAAATAAAGTCTGCCACTGTTNAGAGAGAGAGAGAGAGAGAGAGAGAGAGAGAGAGAGAGAGAGAGAGAGAGAAGGCTGGTTGCAAGGTAGCTCCAAACAGTGAGCCCAATAGGAACAAGAAAGGAAAGCAGTCTTGGGAGAGGAGTGGGCTGAGGGCATGTGCTGCCTCTTAGAGATGCCTCGAGTGCATCTTGTGCTGAAATGCAGGCAAAGCATCAGCAGTGATGACCACGGATGTGGAGGGTTAGGCCACGGGAATGGAGTCCTTCAAATTGGGCGGGCGTGGCTACAGCTCTTCCTGGAATAACTCAGCCAATGGCATGTCACTCGGTGGTTCCCAATCCTCAGTGTCTGAACATGTTTAAAAAAATCCAGATACTCTGACCAAACCTCCAGAGATTCTGACTCAGTCCTGTGGGGAGGGTTCTGGAGTCTTTAACAGCCATGCCATGGGGTTCTGGTGTCAGAAGTTTCAGAAATGTGTGCACAGTGGGTTTGAGGGTGCAACCTGGTGATTTTCCGCTGTGGGTCTGAAGCTGCTGTGACCCAGCCCAGGAGATCTAACCTCTTTGACCTTCGCTTCCTCCTGCTGTAAAGTGAGCCATGAGAATGTCCCCTTTGGAGGGTTGCTGGAGAAATGTGGGTCATGCACATAGAGCTGCTTTGGTTCTCCATTTA
>SJYV01016343.1:395623-447725 GCA_006410875.1 Neotragus pygmaeus | reverse complement strand
GCATATCTGAGGTTATTGATATTTCTCCCGGCAATCTTGATTCCAGCTTGTGCTTCTTCCTGTCCAGTGTTTCTCATGATGTACTCTGCATATAAGTTAAATAAGCAGGGTGACAATATACAGCCTTGATGTACTCCTTTTCCTATTTGGAACCAGTCTGTTGTTCCATGTCCAGTTCTAACTGTTGCTTCCTGACCTGCATATAGGTTTCTCAAGAGGCAGGTCAGGTGGTCTGGTATTCCCATCTCTTTCAGAACTGTCCACAGTTTATTGTGATCCACACAGTCAAAGGCTTTGGCATAGTCAATAAAGCAGAAACAGATGTTTTTCTGGAACTCTTGCTTTTTCCATGATCCAGTGGATGTTGGCAATTTGATCTCTGGTTCTTCTGCCTTTTCTAAAACCAGCTTGAACTACTCCCTTATCATTACCTTCTTCAGCCAACACCCTTTCCCCTTACTTAGGTTTCAACTCCAGCCCAAGTACCTATGGAACTTTTCATCTACACCAACAGAAAACAAATTCTTGGGCTCCGCTCTTCTGAAATTTTAAAGAATTGATGCGAATACTGAATGCCTAGCTTTTAAAGACATTAATCACAAGGTAGCCTGATACTAATAATTAGAATTAAGAAGATCATTTTATATTATTTGTCTTCATATAAATTACTCTTTTTAGCCTCCCAGTTTCTATGAAAAAGTCATTTTCCACGTGGAGCTAGTGGTAAAGAACCTGCCTGGCAATGCAGGAAGTATAACAGATGAAGGTTTGATCCCTAGGTCAGGCAGATCCCCTGGAGGAAGAAATGGCAACCCACTCCAGTATTCTTCCCTGGAGAATCCCATGGACAGAGGAGCCTGGTAGACTACAGTCCATGGGATCTCAAAGAGTTGGACACAACTGAACGATTTCACTTCACTTCTTCTGAATTTGTGGTTACAGGATTTGAGATTTACAGCAGCATTTCAAAACAACCAAGAATCCGCTGTTGTGAACCAACCAGTCTGTACACTGAAGAAATAATGTTTCCTGACTGTGTGGATGCCATTGCTATTAATGGGTTTCCCTGGTGGTTCAGAAGATAAAGAATTTGTCTGCAATGCAAGAGACTTGGGTTTGATCCCTGGGTGGGGAAGATCCCCCAGAGAAGGGAATGGCAATTCACTTCAGTATTCTTACCTGGAGAATTCCATGGACCAAGGAGCTTGTCAGGCTACATTGTGAACCAATCAGTCTGTACACTGAAGAAATAATTTTTCTTGATCATGTAGATATCATTGTTATTAATAATACAAATTTATTAAAAATTTAAGTGAAAAACAAAAAATCACATGAACATCTTAATAAATGCAGAAAAGGCACTTTAAAAAAATCAACACCATTTCATGATAAAAACACTGAACAACTAGGAATAGAAGGGAACTTTCTCAACCTGATAAGAGGCATGAGCAAAAAACACAGAGCTAAGACCACACTTATGATGAAAGAGTGAATGCTTTTCCATTAAGATCAAGAATAAGACAATGATTTCTGTTCTCACTACTTCTATTCAACATTGCATTGGGGGGTCCCACACAGAACAACAAGGTTAAAAAAAAGAAAAGTCATCCAGTTTGGAAAATAAATGTTAATATAACTATCTTTATTGTGAATAATATTATCTTATATATAGAAAAGTTTAAGGGATACACTAAAAAGTATTAAAACTAATAAATTCAACAACATTGCAGGAAACAAAATCAATATATAAAAATCAATTGTATTTCTATATACTTACAGTGAACAATCCAAAAAATAAAATTTCAGAGACAATTGCATTACAATGACATCAAAAAGAATTAAAATACTAAGGAATAAATTTAACAAAGGAAGTGCAGATTTATACTCTAAAAACTTTAAAACATTGTTGAAAGAAATTAAAGGAAATTCAAATAAATAGAGAAACATCCTGTGTTCACAGATCAGAAGATTTAACATTGTTAGGATAGCAATGCTTCCCAAATTAATCTACAGATTTAATGCAATCTCTATAAGAATCCTATCTGACTCTTTGTAGAAAATGGCAGGCTGATTCCAAAATTCATATGGAATTGCAAGAGACCATCAAGAGCCAAAACAGTCTTGAAAAAAAGAACAAAGTAGGAAGACTCACACTTCTCAATTTCAAAACTCACTACAAAGCAATGTAATCAAGACAACATGGTACTGGCATGAAAATAGACACATAGACCAACAGAATGGAATTGAGAGTCTAGAAATCAATCCATACACCTCTGCTCCACTGATTTTTGACAAGGGTGCCAAGACCATTCAATGAGCAAAGAACAGTCTTTTCAACAATTGGTGCTGGACAACTGAATAGCCACATGCAAAAGAGTGAAATCAGACCCTTAGTCATAAACATAAATAACACAAAATGGAGCAAAAGCATAATGTAAGAACTAAAACTATAAATTCTTAAAAGAAAACATAAGGGGAAATCTTCATGACCTTGCATTTAGCATGGAGTTCTTAGATATGAATATAAATTGAAACTACAATGGAATCTCTTCATATCCACTCTGTGTATGTCAGTTAGTCGCTCAGTTTTGTCCAACTCTTTGTGCTCCCATGGACTATAACCCTCCAGGCTCCTCTGTCCATGGAATTTCCCAGGCAAGAATACTGAAGTGGATCACCATTTCCTCCTCCAGGGAATCTTCCCAACCCAGGGGTCAACCTGCATCTCCTGCATTGGCAGGTGGAGTCTTTGCCTGGGATGCCCTCAGATAATAAGAAATGTTGACAAAAATGTGAAAAAACCAGAACCCTTACTCACTGCTGGTGGGAAACTAAAATGGTGCAGACACTTAATATAGCAATCTGACAGTTCCTCAAATGATTAAACACAACATTACCATATGATTCAACAATTCTATTCCTAGTTGTATACCCAAGAGAAAGGAAAGCAAATGTCCAAACAAAAACTTATTCACAAACGTTTAGAGAAGTATTGTTAATAATAGACAAAATATGGAAACAACCCAAATGTCCATCAGCTAATGAAAGTAAAAACAAAGTATGACATCTCCATCAATGCGCCATCATTATACAACCATAAAAAGGGAAGGAAGTACTGATATATGCTATAACATGGATGAATATTAAAGACATTATGTTAATTGAAAGAAACCAATCACAAATTATCTGTTATATTATTCTACTCACATGAAATATTGAGAACAGGGAAACCTATAGAGACAAAAAGCAGGTTAGTGGTTGCCCAGGCCTGGGGAAAACAATGAGGAAATGAAAAGGTGATGACTAAAGGGAATGGGATTTCTTTTTGAGGTGATGAAAATGTTCTAAAGTTGACTGTGATTACCGTTACACATATCTGTGAATATAATAAAAAGACACTGAATTTTTTTTTAACATTTTTTTGATGTGGACATTTTTAAAGTCTTTATTGAATTTGTTACCATATTGCATCTGTTTTTTTATGTTTTGGTTTTTTGACTGTGAGGTTTGTGGGATCTTAGCTCCCCAACCTGGAGAAGGCAATGGCACCCCCTTCCAGTACTCTTGCCTGGAAAATCCCATGGAGCCTGGTGGGCTGCAGTCCATGGGGTCGGTAAGAGTCGGACAAGACTGAGCAACTTCACTTTTCACTTTCATGCATTGGAGAAGGAAATGGCAACCCACTCCAGTGGTCTTGCCTGGAGAATCCCAGGGACGGGGGAGCCTGGTGGGCTGCTGTCTATGGGGTCGCACAGAGTCGGACACGACTGAAGTGACTTAGCAGCAGCAGCAGCTCCCCGACCAGGCCTGGAACCCACACGCTCTGCATTGGAAGGTGAAGTCTTAACCATTGGACCACCAGGAAAGTCCCTAAATCTTGCAGTTTAAATTGGCAAATCATATAGTGTGTGAATTATAGCTCAGTAAAGCTGTTAAAAAAGAAACAAACGTGAATAGCCTTTGTTTTATGTGTTTTCTCAATTGATAGATCTTAAAATATACCCATCATCATATGAGGATCCATCCATGGAATTTTTAAATATTGAAAGGGCATTTTTCCCTAACAAGTCATAAAATAATTGATAAATATAACTTGATCAAATTTAAAACATCTGCTGATCAAAAGACTTTATCAAGAAATAAAAAGACAAGCTACACACTGGGAGACAATATTTGCAATACATATATCTCACAAAGGATGCATACCTAAAATATATAGACTTCACAACTTATATAAGAAGGCAACTCAATTTAAAATAGGCAAAAATGTGAACAGACGGTTCACAAAGATGTTAAGCAAATGGCCAACAAACTCATGAAAAGATGCTCAACATTACTTGTCATCATCAGATAAATGCAAATTGTAACCTCTGCAACCCCACTAGTGTTGGTGAGGATGTGGGATAACAAGAATTCTCTTGGTGAGAATGTAAAATGGTACAATTACTGTGGAAAATTTGGTGGTTTCTTATAAAGTCAAATAATATACACTTATCATATGATGCAGCAATTCCACTCTTAGGTATCTAGACAAAATACAGGAAAATTATGTTTAACCCAAAGACTTGTACATCAAAGTTCATAGCAGCTTTATTCATAATAGGAAATAAAGCAGAAAAATCCAGAAGTCCAAAAATAGAAAAATGGATAAACAAAATGTGGTACAGTCACACAATGGAGAGTATTCAGCCTTAGAAAGGAAAGAATTACTGTTGCTTCATGTAACAACATGGATGAATCTCAAAAACATCACACCAAGTGAAAGAAATCAGGCACAAAAGAGTACATGATATATATCAACTTCTAGAAAAGGTAAGTCTGAACCATTAAATGACAAAAATCAGACCGTTTCTTGTCTGAGGCTAGAGGTGATGGTAGAGTGGCTAGGAAGGACCACGAGGGAACTTTGTAAGGCTTTAGAAAGGTCTATATTGTAGCAGTCTGGTTACATGGGTGGACTGATTGTTAATACTTACTGAACTGCAGGAGACCCAGATTCAATCCCTGGCTTGGGAATATCCCCTGGAGAAGGAAATGGCTACCCACTCTAGTATTCTTACCTGGAGAATTCTATAGACAGAGGAACCTGGTGGGCTACAGTTCATGGGGTCATGAAGAATTGGATATGACTGAGCAAAGATGCATCATTGAACTGTAAATTTTAAATTGGTACATTTAATGGGGAGGGATGGATGAATAAGTGGAGCCAGAAGATTTTTAGGGCAATGAAGCTACTCTGTGTGCTGCTATAATGGTAGATACATGTCATTATACATTTGCCCAAACCAATAGAATGTCCATCACCAAGAAAGAAAAGAGAAAGAGAAGTCGCTCAGTCGTGTCCAGCTCTTTGCGACGCTATGGACTGTAGCCTACCAGGCTCCTCTGTCCATGGGATTTTCCAGGCAAGAGTACTGGAGTGGGTTGCCATTTCCTTCTCCAGGGGATCTTCCCAACCCAAGGATCAAACCCAGGTCTCCTGCATTACAGGCAGATATTTTACTTTCTGAGCCACCAGGGAAACCCTCACCAAGAGTTGATCCTAACGTAAAGTATGGACATTGAGTAACAGTGATATGTCAACAGAGGTTCATTGATTGTAACAGATGCAGTCTGGTGGGGGAGGTTCACAGTGGAAGAGGCTATGCATGAGTAGGGACATGGGGTATATAAGAAATCTGTGTACTTCACACGCAATTTTGCTGTGAACTTAAAACTTCTCTGAAACTAGTCTACTAAATTTTGTAATGGGTACTTCTTATTGTATACAAAGTATAATTCAATACAGTTGACCATTTGAACAGCTGGTACAGTTAATAGGAATCCGCCTGCCAGTGTAGGGGACACAAGTTTGATCCCTGGTCCAAAAAGATCCCATGTGTCAAAGATTAACTAAACCTTAACTATATACTTAACTATTGAGCCTCTGCTCTAAAGCCTACAAGCCACAATTACTGAAGCCTGCATGCCTAGAGCCCATGCTCTACAAGACAAGCCACTGCAATGAAAAGCCTGCCCATTGCAGTGAAGAGTAGCACCCGCTTGCCGCAACTACAGAAAGACCATGTAGAACAATGAAAATCCAGTGCAGTCAAAAATAAATAATTAACAAAATTCAACTGAGTAAATTTTTAAAAATAAATAAAGCATTTTTTTTTACTTCAAAATTTTGATTTTTGTTTAGACCAGGAGTCGACAACCTACATGGACCATGGGGCAAATCCAGCCTGCCATCTATACGTGCATGATCTTTATGCTAAGAATGGTTTAACCAGTTTTAGATAGCTGAAAAATAGCAAAAGAAGAACACAGTATAATTACATATAAAATGTATGTGAAGTTCGAATATTAAGGTTTTACTGGAACAAAAGCCACACTGACTGCTTTCTCTCTTCAAATTGAGTTATTTGATGAGTTGCAAGACACCATATGGCTCAGAAGGCCCAAAATATTTACTGTCCAGTCCATTCCAGAGAGAACTCTGCTGATTCCTGTCTAAATAATCACCTGCTCTCAATAATATCATCCCTTTGCTGGGTTCAAGGAGGCAAGGATTATTCACAGTTGCCCTTTTGAAAAAATAACAACGGTGCAACATTTAGTGAGAAAAGCAACCAAGGTAAAAAAAAATGAATGTGCTGAGGGCTTGCCTGTTGGAACTTCAGGGTGTTCTTGAGAGTTCTTTTACCCTTGGGAGAAACAGTGGTCAGGCTTTAGGCTGAATTCCATTAACAAAACATCCTCGCCACTGCCTACTGCAAAGTCCACCAGATGGGGCAGTCACCTACACATAGAATACAAACTTGTGGCTACCCGAGGCAAAAGGTGTGCGTGCTCCCTGGGTGGGAAGAAGGATCACCAAAGTTAACGTGGTCCCTGTTAGGCACACAGTTCCTAACCACTCTCCTTTCTTTCAGACCACTGTTCTCTTGGCTCCGGGAGCACTTCGGAAACCTAACAAGCCACAAGACTTCATACAGGTCTTCTGGATCAGCTCATACCTTCAGAAGGGACTCTGTCTTTCCCCATCTGCTCTGCTGTCTCCATGCACAAGCAGCAAGAGCCAGAACTTGCTTTCTTTCCTCTTAACCCCATTCCACCTTGACCTGAGTCGCCAGGGCCCAAGTCTGCCCCAAGAGGCTTCAAAAGTCAGAAGAAAATTGTGTCATGTTGCTGTCTGATTCTTTGCTTCCATGATAATCTTATTTAAGGGAAATCATGTTAAATGAACTTCCAGAGAAGTATAAAGGGGAAAAATAATCAAAACACACAGCCTGAGTCTCTGGAAAAAACTGAGAGAAGACTGAGTAATAACTTTACCTCTCTGATATATTCATGTGGTTGCCCATTCATTACCTACACTGGAATCTGAGATATTTTTTTTTCCTTTCTCTCTTTCTTACAGTGACTATCTCACTTCAGAAGCAAACTCTGTGTATCAAGCATGAGGGCACTGATTTAATTTTCCCCCAGGTTTATGTCTCCAAATGTACCCAGTTTTACAGCCAAAGAAATGCTGCCTGCTCCAGCCAACAATATTAAAACCACAAGCCTCTACCCTGAAAGTTTCTTCTGAGTAGGTGACACATCTCCTCCCCCTAAGGACATCTGCCTCCTATGAACCTGCTGGAAGAACAATTCAAGGAGGTGAGTGGATCATTTCCTTTGGCAAAGAAGGAAAAAGGACAAAAGGCCAAACATCTTTGTATGCGTTCTGATGAAAAGGTGACTTAATACTGTATTTGCCTAATAAAATCTTTCTCCAAGTGAATGTATTGAGATAGAGTGTCTTATTTGCCTTGCAGACCTGGGACATTGAAAGCATAAGCCATGGTACATATAAACCCTTTTTCAAAGGAACACGGGAAAGGAAGACTTTAACAAGAATGAAGACAAGCCCAAACAGAGAAATTACTAGGAATAGTACGCTTTTGTTTAAAACCATGAGTTGGAACCTATAAGCTGCATAACAACTGCTCTGATTATTTCCTTAGAGACACCTCCTTCCCAGAGCTGCATTTCCAATAAGAGAAAATGAGGAGGGGACCCAGGAAGCCCTACCAGAGAGGCTGATCATCAGAGAAAAGTCCTACCTTCCTCTGGTAAAGTTAGGTCAAGCTACCCAGCAGGCTTTTGCCAGTGAAAGCACTGATATGCATAAACCACTGCCATCCTTTCACTTTCTTCTAACACTCTAGAGTATAGGTGTTCAGGTCAGCCAAGCATGAATCTCTAAATGAACTAGCTCACTAAAGCAGCTGCTCCCAGAGAACATTTTGGTTGCTGTCTTCTTGGGGTCAAAATCAGTTCAGACCTTTATGTCTCTGGTTCTGCCATCACTTGGGGCGCACTCTGGCGTGTGTATCAGATTAAAGACAGTCAGCCTCAGAAAGAGGGAAGTGCTCTGGCCCAGAAGATCTAGATCATCAGAGTTCAGAGTTCAGTTCCCTCACGATGCAGGGTCCTGCTCCTTTCACGTGAATGAATAAGAGGGCAATAAAATCTTCATTGATAATCAAGAAATTAGTCTATGCACATAGAAAACAAACTTACGGTTACCCAAGGGAAAAGCTGTGTGCTCGGTCACATCTGACTCTTTGCGGCCCCGTGGACTGTAGCCCGTCAGGCCTCTCTGACCATGGAATTTCCCAGGCAAGAACATTGGAGCGAGTTGCCATCTCCTACTCCAGGGGATCTTCCCGACCCAAGGATCAAACCTTTGTCTCCTGTGCCTCTTGCTTTGGCAGGCAGATTCTTTTACCACTGGTGCCACCTGGAAGCCCAAGGGAAAAGGGGAGGGGGATAAATTAGGAATTGGGGTTAACAGATGTACACCATTACAATAAAATAGATAAACAACAAGGATGTATTATATACACAGGAAACTATATTCAAAATCTTGCAATAACCAATAATGTAAAAGAATTTGAAAAAGAATATGAATATATGCATGTATGTATATAACTGAATCACTTTTCTATTCAATGAAAACATTGTGAATTAACTAAACTTCAAAAAAAAAAAAAAAAAGAATTAGTCTTTGCAAACCTATTATGACCCAGAATCAAAATAGTGAAGGGGCAAACTTAGCTTTGGGCTCCCTTTTCTTTTTCAGTCACGCAGTTGTGTCCAACTCTTTGTGACACCACAGACTGCAGCGTGTCAAGCTTCCGTGTCCTTCACTATTTGCAGGAGTTTGCTCAGATTCATGTCCACTGAGTCAGTGATACCATCCAACTATCTTCTCCTCTGTCGCCCCCTTCTCCTCCTGCCCTCAATCTTTTCCAGCATCAGGGTCTTTTCCAATGAGTCTGCTGGGGAAATTAGATACCACATAGAAAAACTGAAATTCGACTTCTATCTCACACAATTCACAAAAATCAATTCCATGTATGTTCAAGACTTGAATGTGAAGGACAAAACTATAACACTTTCCGAGAGTATATTTATGATGTAGGGATAGGAAAGGATTTCTTAAACAAGAAACAAAGTTACAAACTATAAAAGACTACAGTAAATTTAAGAGCTTAAATTAATTAAAGGATATCATTAAAACCACAAATTGAGAAAAGATATTATATATAGTACATATATATAAAGAATATTTAAAGAATTTCTATATACTATGGAAAACACAAATCATCTAAAAAATGGGCAAGAGTCAGACAGACATGTCATAGAAGAGAAAAGCCAAGTAGCCAATAAATATGAGAAAATAATCAGAGAGAAATGAAAATTTAAACTGTGATAAGAGATTTCTCACCTATTAGACTAGCAAAAATTTTAAATTCTTTCAACATCAAGTTTCTACAAAGATGTGAGCAACCAGAACACTGGGAGTTGGGCAAATCAGTACAGTTACTTTGAAAAACAATTTGACATCCTCAGTAATGCTAAAGATGTGCAAACCATTGACTCAGCCATGGGGTCACTAAGAGTCAGACACGACTGAGCGACTTCACTTTCACTTTCATGCACTGGAGAAGGAAATGGCAACCCACTCCAGTGTTCTTGCCTGGAGAATCCCAGGGACGAGGGAGCCTGGTGGGCTGCCGTCTATGGGGTCGCACAGAGTCGGACATGACTGAAGTGACTTAGCAGCAGCAGCAGCAGCAATTTTACTCCTAGGTCTGTTATGCTAGAGAAACTCTTGCACACAAGCTCTGGGGACACAGATGAAAGAATGACAGAGTAGCATTTCTGCAATAGCAAAAAAAAAAAAAGAAAAAGAAAAAGTGGAAAATGCACAAGTCTTCATCAACAGTATTATTATTAAAACATTATGGCATTGTCTTATAGTGAAGTACTTTGTAGCAGAGAAGGGAGTGAATTATAGTTATATGCCAAAACAAAGTTGAACTTTAAGAACATAATGTTAACCAAGAAAAGCAAGTAAAATTCAGCTATACAAGATGGATGAGTTCTAGAGATCTGCTGTGCAACATTTGCTTGTGGTGAATCATATTGTATCGCATATTTAAAATCTATTAAGAGACTAGGTTTCACATCAGTGTTCTTACCATAATTTTTAAAAATAGAGAAATTAACATTAATGGAAAAAGTAAAAAAAAAAAAGAATGCCTATGGCATTTTGTAATGATATGAATTAAAAAATGAAAGTGTTATTCACTCAGACATATCTGACTCTTTTCGACCCCTTGGACCGTAGCCTGCCAGGCTCCTCTGTCCATGAAATTCTTCAGGCAAAAATACTGGAGTGGGTTGCCATTTCTTTCTCCAGGAGATCTTCCTGACCCAGGGATCAAACCTGGGTCTCCTACATTGCAGGCAGATTCTTTACCATCTGAGCCATCAATGATAAGTATATATAATATATATACATCAAATAAACATAAATCTGAACAAAATGTTTTTTACAGATGCTAACATATTTGGTGAAACTATGAAGACAAGCAAAGGAATGATAAGATGGTAAGAAGACAGGAAACGATGCAGGGAAGTGGAGAGAAAGATTTCAAAGGTAAAAGCTATGTCATTTTTTAAATCAAACTGAGTAGTGGATACACATGTATTCATGATATCTATTTATACTTATATATTATTTGGCATCTACTTTTTGCTCAATTACAGGAATTTTAAAAATAAAAGTTCATTCAATTAACAAATATATAGTGAGACACTAAGATGTCTCAGACGTGTTCTAGATGTTTAGGATACATCAGTGAATAAACAAAGTCTACTAGCCTTGGGCAGGGCAATGGCGATGGTACAAACAATAAACAATAAGCACTATATATAAGTAAACCATATGGCATATTCAAAGATAGTTGTTGCTATGAAAAAGAGAGAGAGAGAGACTGTTGAGCAAGATAAATGAGAATGTTGGGTTTCGATGGGCAGTTTTGCCAAGAAACCATCTTGGAGAAGAGTGATCCAGGTAAGAGAAAGAACCAAATGAGGCGTTAAGCAGGAAAATGTCTCGCAGTCTGTGAAACAACTAGGAGGCTTCTGTGGCTGAATTAAAGTGACAAAGAGGGGAAATAGCAGAGTATGGTGATCAAGGAGATACTGGATGGCAGTCGGGATGGGGGTGAGGAGTAAATAATGGCTACAGATTATGTGGGGGGTTTGAGTCAAAGGGCCTTCCCAGGTGGCTCAACGGTAAAGAATCCACCTGCCAGTGCAGGAGACAAGGGTTTGATCCCTGGGTCGAGAAGAAACCCTGGAGAAGGAAACGGCAACCCACTCCAGTATTCTTGCCTGGGAAACCCCATGGACAGAGGAGCCTGGGGAGCTGCAGTCCATGGGGCTACAAAAGAGCTGGACATGACTTAGCAGCTAAGCACACACCTACTTGCGGGGGAGAAGGGGCCAAGGGAGGACATGGGGTCGCAAAGAGTCGGACATGACTTAGCGACGAAACCTCCACCGCTGCAGAAGTTGGCAGCGCTCACTGATTCTTTTTAACAAATGGGGTCTATATAAGTCATGATCCCGGCAGGAAGCCCATGGAACTCTCAGAATGGGTAATTTTGAAGTTTAGTAAAGGAGTAGAAGTAGCTTGGGGTAGCTCTCCCCAAGGAGAAGTCTAAAAAGGACATGGAGGGAGCAGGCACAGGAAGCTGAGGGAGCTAGACGGAGAGGCACTCCAACAGAGCGAAGCTTTGGTAAAGGGCTGAGGCCACCTGGCCGAGAGGGCCCTAGGAAAGCTGCACTTCAACATATTACACATTCATTCCACTGTCTTTTAATATGCAATACTTTTCTTCTAAGTTCATAAATTTACTTTAACAGGAAAAAAAAAAAGCAAAAGCCACCAAACTTCATAGATTCTTACAATTTAAAAACTAGAAGTAATCATCCAGGTTATGTTGCTTCACGTTGCTTCACTGGGGATCCCCTGGAGTATGCACGTTATGTTGCTTCACATTGCTTCACTGGAGATCCCCTGGAGTATGCAGTGGCAACCCATTTCAGTATTCTTGTCTGGAGGATCCAATGGATAGAGAAGTCTGGTGGGCTAGAGTCCATGGGGTTGCAAAGAGTCAGACACGACTGAGCGACTAACACGTGCCAGTGAAAGTCGCTCACTCGTGTCCAACTCTTTACGACCCCATGGACTATACAGTCCATGGAATTTTCCTGGCCAGAATACTGGAGTGGGGAGCCTATCCTTTCTCCAGCAGATCTTCCTGACCCAAGAATCAAATGGGGGTCTCCTGCATTGCAGGCGGATTCTTTACCAACTGAGCTATCAGGGAAGACTAACACATACACATAGATTTAATCGAGAGAAATCAAAGAATAGAATAGAAACCTTCAAATTGCTAGCCTGGAGATCTTTATATCCTACTTTGTTGCTCCTTTTACCTGCTACTTAGAGAAGCTAGAATTTTCTGTCCTTGGCTGAAAGTTTCTTTTCTGGAGATGTGTGAATGTGTGTGTGCATGCTCAGTCGCTTCAGTCGTGTCCAACTCTTTGTAACCCTGTAGTCTGTAGCCCCCCAGGCTCCTCTGTCCATGGGATTCTCCAGGCAAGAATATTAGAGCGGATTGCCATCCCCTCCTCCAGGGGATCTTCCCTACCCAGGAATCAAACTTGTGTCTCCTGCATCTCTTGCATTGCAGGCAGATTCTTTGCCACAAAGCCTTCAGGGAAGCGAAATATGTGAATAGCTAGCACCAAACGCTTTGAATAAAGCCCAGGGCAACTGAGATTATTTTCACTAGGGTACCCCTCCTAACTGGTTCCTTGGTTCTCCTCACCTGACCCTAAGAGCCTATAAAGAAAAGAATTTGGCCACACTGGTAGACAAATATTTTTTACTTCTCCCCAATAATAGGACAGGACAAGGCAACGTGGGCAGAGGCGTGACTAGGACAAATTTTCCAAGTCCGGCACTGCACTGGATCCGGCCATCCAAGGTAAACAGATCGCTTAGTGAAATTTCAGGTCCTTGGTTCTCTGCTTTTATGTCCAATCCCCTATAAAGAAAGAGTTATAGTTGATGAGAAACAAAAGACTTGAGCAAACCAGATAATAATCACATACGAAAATAGGCACAGGAGTTTGATTGTTTAGACCCTGGATTAATACATGCCATCAGGTATAAAACTTCAAATGCAAGGACTCCAGCAGAAGCAGTGAATGGGGAACAACGATATGGCCCCTGCTTAGGGTTCTAAGCTGAGTAAGTGAGCATTGGAGAGTGAGGAACCCTTAAAGGGCCAAACTCTCCTTAAGTAGGAGAAGGAATCAGTTCATTCCCATGTGTCATTCTGGCAGTCTCCAAAGGAAAATAGGTAGTCCTATGCAAGAATAAGAGCGAGAAAGTATGACTTGATGAACTTGCTGAGTAGTGCCATTAAGGAGAGAGAGTAGCAGGCTATCCCCGATGGACCGTGAGCAGGGCTGTCTTAGCAGCAGTCTAGGAGAGAGCTGTGTATGAGGTTTCAGGATGGCCCTGTACAGTTGGGCAGCTTATGCACTGTTCAAAGATACTGTTCAAAAGAGTGCAGGGGCTGACATCCAACCTACTTATCACTAGCCAGTTCACATGGGAGAAGGATTCTTTTTGCAAAAGCCCTTGCAGTCTGCTCAGAAAAGGGTACATCTTTCTAATTCATGCAAAGGTATTGTGTAGACTACTTGCTTTTCATGAAAGCAAGATCTCAAGGTCTGCCCTAGAACTACTCAATCAGAATCTTTCCGTTATCAATATCCCAAGTAATCTGTATGCACTTTGGAGTCTGGAAGCATAGAAACACTTTCAGGAGGAGATTCTCTGCTGCTGCTGCTAAGTCACTTCAGTCGTGTCCGACTCTGCGATCCCATAGACAGCAGCCCACCAGGCTCCCCTGTCCCTGGGATTCTCCAGGCAAGAATACTGCAGGGGGTTGCCATTTCCTTCTCCAATGCATGAAAGTGAAAAGTGAAAGTGAAGTTGCTCAGTCGTGCCCGACTTTTAGCAACACCATGACTGCAGCCTGCCAGGCTCCTCCGTCCATGGGATTCTCCATGCAAGAGTCCTGGAGAGGGGATGCTCAGGACAGCACTTTATGCAGGGAAAACATATGGGTGGCACTTCAGTTCTCTAGATTCCAGCCCTTTCCTGGCTTTTCCAGGCTAATAACCTTTTATTTCTTTAAGATGATTTGATGTGGATTATTATAAAAGTTGTCTGATTTTTCACAATATTGCTTCTGTTTTTTATGTTTTGGTCTTTTGGCCCCAACCAGGGATTGAAACTGCACCTCCTGAATTGGAAGGTGAAGTCTTAAATCACTAGACAGGCAGAGAAGTCCAAGACTCATAACTTTTTATCTCTGATCTAGTTTATCATAGTAGCACAGCACAAGGACCCATGGCCTAAATCTCTCATTAATTTTAGAGTTTTAAGGCTTCTAGAGTCCTTAAGACTTGTGACACATTTTTAAAGATTTTGTGTACACTTCCGAATGAGGATCCTGGGATTTTATGCGAGCCCCAGCAGTAAATTTGTCCCTGCTTGATGCTACTCAGAGCTCCAGTCCTTAGACTTCAGCTAGACCCTAGGTCTAGAAATGCTGGAAAAGCTTCGAGTGCATGTGTGTTTACCTGTGGATGTTCCAGAGCACAGGCATGCATAGAGAGTGGGCATGCAGGGCAGACAGAATCTCAACGGCCTGAAATCTTACTCTTCTACTTACCTTTTTATTTAGAGTTTTAGGCTCCCTCTAAGGGCCCCAGCCACCCTCTTAGCCTGCTCCCCCAATTTTCTTTGCACTCTTCACCTGTGCAAACAGATTGTCCTTCTAAACTTGGAGAGCCTTTCAACTTTAATTGTTCCATTGTTGATATAACTTCTCTCTCTCTCTCTTTTAAATCACCTTTCTTACTGCTCACTGCCTGATGATGCCCAGCTATGAAAATAGAAAGTCATGAGGCAAAAGCATCAAAATGAGAATTCAGAGTCAAAAAGCCTAGCTACTATGCATCCATTTGAAGTAATAGAGCATCTCACATTTCAGCTTACCACTTGGGAAAATCTGTTAAGTTTTTCTACTTAGAATTTTCTCATTATCTCTTTCCCCTTTTTTTTTTTTTCTGTCTCCGTCTCTCCTCTTCCTCCCTGCACTTCTCCCCAACCCACCAGAAAGTGAAAAGAAAGTGTTAGGCGCTCAGTTATCTCTGACTCTTCGCAACCCCATGGACTGTAGCCCACAAGGCTCCTCTGTCCCTGGAATTCTCCAGTCAAGAATACTGGAGCAGGTTGCCATTCTCTTCTCCAGGGGATCTTCTCAACCCAGGTATCGAATCCGGGTCTCCCGCATGACACGCAGATTCTTTACTATCTGAGCCACCAGAGAAGGACCACTTTTGTCTTCTTTAAGCTGATTATAATTTTTCAAGCTCTCCTTTGTGAGTCCCAGGAAAGAGAGAAAGACAATGGCAGCAGGTAGCCACAGCAGGCGCTCGCAGTAGGCGAGCCTCTTCCTGAGCCAGGGTTCCTCTGTCTGCCCTCCTCTGGCTCAGAGCAGGATTGCCTCCGTCCTGCGCACCCCTGAGTCTGCAGACTGGGGACCTGTATCTAGTACTTGTGCACCCTCAGGAGGCCACTGACTTCTGTTCCTGCTCACACCCACCTCCTTTCTTTTACCCTGCCCACCTCTAGCCATTTGCAGGGTAGGTGGAGGATGCTGAAGGTGTTCCCACTAGATACTTATTCAGTTCAGTTCAGTTCAATTGCTCAGTCGTGTCTGACTCTTCATGAATCGTGTCCGACCCCATGAATCTCAGCACACCAGGCCTCCCTGTCCATCATCAACCCCTGGAGTTTACCCAAACCCATGTTCATCGAGTCGGTGGTGCCATCCAGCCACCTCATCCTCTGTCATTCCCTTCTCCTCCTGCCCTCAATCTTTCCCAGCATCAGGGTCTTTTCCAATGAGTCAGCTCTTCACATCAGGTGGCCAAAATATTGGAGTTTCAGCTTCAACATCAGTCCTTCCAATGAACACCCAGGACTGATCTCCTTTAGGATGGGCTGGGTGGATCTTGCAGTCCAAAGGACTCTAGAGTCTCCTCCAGCCTCACAGTTCAAAAGCATCAATTCTTTGGCACTCAGCTTTCCTCACAGTCCAGCTCTCACATCCGTACATGACCACTGGAAAAACCATAGCCTTGACTAGACGCACCTTTGTTGGCAAAGTAATGTCTCTGGTTGTAATATGCTGTCTAGGTTGGTCATAACTTTCCTTCCAAAGAGTAAGCGTCTTTTAATTTCATGGCTGCAGNAGTCTTTTTTTTTTTTTTTCCTTCAGACAAGGGAAACTGTGGGGCTTAGGAAAAAAAAAAAAAAAAAAAAAAGGAGGCACGCTGAGGCAGAGCTTAACATGACTGCATAAAGCATAAATCTATGCATCATGTCTTACCGTAATAAACTGCACTTTTTGTTTCAGGGTTGGTGAGTCTTAAATGGGGCTAAATAGTGAAACAGTGACAATTTCTGCATCATCCGTCAAGTCTCTTTTGAGCGTTTTCTTACTATCTTGAGTCTTTACACAGATTTTGTTTTATTTTTAGGATGTAAAAATGTTACACTGTGTCCATTTTTTTCCCTCTCTCATAATCTTTTATCTGTAATTTAAAATGTAGAGAATTTGTAGATACGTCTATATAGCTTAAAACAGAGCAGGTGGGAATTATTTTGGTTCATATCAAAATCTCAACAAAGTATTCTTGCTACTCAACCTTAAACTACTGTTGATTTTCATGGAGGTTTTTTTTTTTTTTTTTTTTTTCCCCTTCATGAAGGTTGAAATCTGTCTAACCCATTAGGTGAATCTGAATCAAGGTTGATGTTTATTTGCCATTCCTTTGGTCCTAAATTTCATTAGACACTTTCTTAGTGAAAAATTAATTGATCCTGGGAATGGTGAAGATAAATCATTGGAGGGAAAGCCAAATTGAATTTTTGCACCACCTCTTACTTATTTCAATCTCTGTGGAATTAACTCTATTAGGTTCTGAAGATGTTTATGGGTATTATAAAACATTTACATCTTGATGTATTAAGATACTTGAGTGGTTTTTAGCCATTATTAAGGGAATTATATTAGGATTAGTCTTGTTATCAATCTCAGTGTCTGGCACCTAGCTAAGAAATGGCTGTTTTAGCCTCATTAAAGTTATAAATAGAATTTCACTAACTAGCACACACCAAGTGCCAAGGCTGGTGGCAAAACCCCTCTCTACTTTGGAGGAGATCGTGGGTTCCTGAGAATCAGAGATTAAATAAGTTTTTGACATTTGATAAAGAGCTTCCTCTGCAGAAAAGTGCCCTGATCCCTGGGGGTTTCAAAATTCTGCAGGAGATAAAGATTCCATGGAAACAAACAATTGGGACTGACAGATTTAATCCCTTCAATGTACTTGTAAAATTCTCACTAAATGTGAATCTACTTCTGTATTGGTCTTGAAGAAAGAATGTTGAGAATGACTGTATGGAAGATTATTATGGAGACGTGATAGATAAACAAAATATTGACCATTAACTACGCCATATATTTTCTCTCAAGTGAGGCCCTGAATGTAGGGGTTTGGTTCTATTTATCTGCATTTCCTTTTGCCATCAAGATTAGTTCTAATCGGCTTAGATGAAACCTGGCTGAAAGATTATAAACAAAAGATAATGATAAATGGTAATGTTCCCACTTGGCTGGGATCTGGGGCGAGAGGAAGAGCGATTCATAATAGCTTGGTCTAGGTGAGGCTTTTTTTTTTTTTTTTTTTAATGATCTGGAAGAGAAAGTACATTGCATGCTAATGAAATTTGCAGACAATATTAAATTGGAAGGTGTTATGGACAGGCATGTGGACCGAGAACATTATAGAAGCCAACCCTAAAGAGGTTAGAAATAGCAGAAAAGAAGAAAATGAGATCTCACTTGGAAAAGACAGACTAATTCCATTTTTTGGTGGGGAAGGGGGGAGGTTGGGGGGAGGTTGGTTGGAGAGGGGAATAAAAGGAATACTGAAATGGAGCTGGTGCAGAAACTCAGAAGAAAAACTGTTCTATGCCAATTTCATTGCAGTATTGTTCCAGAGACTGCCCCCTTTTCTCTTGGCCTCAGTGGGCTGAAGGGCAGCCCCCCTGAGACAGCAGTCTCCCCACCTTTCTTCCTCCAACTTCTGGGGCTCTCTCTTTGCTCCTTCTCTCCATTTTCCTCTCTCTTCCTTTTTTCCTTCTTTCGTATCTATCAGCTCACCCACCCCTAGTCTGAAGCATTTATTTCTGGTACCTTCAGTAGGAGAAAGATGGAGACAGATTGGAGAAAGGTTGGCAAGGGAGAGTGAGACAGATTAAGGGAAGGGAAGGTTTTATTTATGATGAGAGATTAAAGGCATTGAATTTGCATACCCTGTCCCGGCAGCATCTAAAGGAGGCGGGGGGGGGGACACACATGTGCAGGCACTTGGGTGAAATAAACAAGAAGTTGGCTGTGACATTGTAGAGCCCCAGGAGCACGGGTGTCACCAGAAGTAATTAAGATAGGAAAATTATATAATCAGGATTCATTGCAGGAGAAAATTAAGGGTTGGAAATGGTGGCCTGCATGTCCATCCGAGGCAGATCAGGGACATCCCAAGGACTTTGACCATGCTGACCATGTAGCCACTTATGAACAGGAAACCCTAGGAACAGGCCCAGATGCCTGAGCCTTCATATGTAAAGTGACTTTCCTTTTGCTTTGAGTTTTCGGACAGATGTGTCCAGGAAAGTGCTCAGCCTTATAGATCTGCATGTTGACAACCCACTGGCACACACAAAGACAAGAGAGCTCAGATCAATTGAGCCTATGCTGGGGCAAGTAATGGGACAGAAATTTTAATAATGTTAAGCAGCTAGTATTCAGAGATGCTCAGTCTGCACCAGATGTTGGGATAGGCAATTTACGAATGGTATACGACTGAATTGTCAGATAGAACAGGAACGGTCACGGTCACATTTTACAGATGAGGAAAGTAAGTCTCAGAGAGGTTATGTAAACTGGCCGCTGTCACTCAGTGTGGTAGTGGTAGAGCTTGTGTTATTCTTTTGTTGCTAAGTTGTGTTTGACTCTTTGTGACCCCGTGGACTGCAGCACCTCAGGCCTCCCTGTCCCTCGCTATCTCCCAGAGTTTGTGTAAACTCATGTCCAGTGAGTTGGTGATGCCATCCAACCATCTCATCTGCTGTCACTTCCTTCTCCTGCCACCCATTTCCCCAGAATCAAGGACTTTACTAATGAGTTTGTTCTTCACATCAGGTGGCCAAAGTATTGGAGCTTCAGTTTCAGCATCAGTCCTTCCAGTGAATATTCAGGGTTGATTTCCTTTAGGATTGACTAACTTGATCTCCTTGCAGCCCAAGGGACTCCCAAGAGTCTTCTCCAGCACCACAGTTCAAAAGCATCAATTCCTCGATGCTCAGCCTTCTTTTTTCGGTCCAACTGTCACATAGGTACATGACTACAGGAATAACCATAGCTTGGACTATAAGGACTTTTGTCGGTAAAGTGATGTCTTTGCTTTTTAATATGCTGTCTAGGTTTCTCACAGGTTTCCTTCTAAGGAGCAGGTGTCTTTTAATTTCATGGCTGTGGTGGTAGATCCAGAGAATTTCAAAATGACTCCAGAGCCCATACTTTGAAATAATATATCAGGTTATTAAATAGGTCATTGGAAAAAAAAGAGAAATAAATAGGTCATTGAGAAAACCATCACAAATGTGCCAGGGAAGAAACAGCTGCTCCAAGGGCCTGGGCTTTGAAGGACTTTGTTCTAGAATTCATAGCAGAGGAGGGGGTATAATATTCACAGTAAAAGAAACTGGAATGGAGTGGGGCCCTTGCGAATTGTTATGTGGCATCGTTGAGTAAGGAGTAGCACTGGTGATGTTAATAGTAAGAGCGGTGTTCCTGGTGACCAGCTGAATTCCTTGGGTGTTCACTGGGTACCATGAATAGAATGATTGAAGGCAAAAGGAGAAGGGGGCAGCAGAGGATGAGATGGTTGGATGGCATCACTGACTCAATGGGCATGAATTGGAGCAAGCTCTGGGAGATAGTGAAGGACAGGGAAGCCTGGCGTGCTGCAGCCCATGGGGTCGCAAAGAGTCAGACATGATGGAGTGACTGGACAATAACAGCAAACCATGAATAGTGTTGATGCTTTCCACATACTTCTTCTCACTGAATCTTCATAATAAGTGCTTGCGGGGCATGAAGACAACAGTGATTCAGTAACTTGCCCGAGATCTCACTGCTACTCTATGAACTGGTCTGAGAGTGAGCCCAGGCAGTGTGACAAGCCATGCTGCTTCTTGCCTGACTTGAATGAAGAAAAAGTGAAAGAAAATTAGGTCATAATAGGCGGTGTAGAGGAACAGAAATGGATAAGCATTTATCATCATCCAAAACAGAAACACATTCTCTTCAGAGGGGCAAGTTATGATGCTTCTGAGTAGAGAAATATTACCTACCCATGCCAAGAAGTTCACGTTTTGAATTAAAGGAATTGCCTCAAAGTTTTGATTTTGAGAGAAGCTGTCTTCAGCTAAACTCTTGAGTATTGACTGGTTCTTGGGAAAAGTCCCAGATGGCACACAGATCAGCGTACCCATCCCGTAGACAGATGGAGGTGGTGTAATCTCAAAGTGAAAAATCTAAGGGAGATTTTAACAAGGTAATTTTTGTCTCTTTTTCTGCTCAATGAATTTTACATCTATCTGGCTGTGACTTCATGGCCTTCTCCACTCCTTGTACTGGGTCCCTTCTCTTAAGGGATGTTTAAGCATCTGTCCATCAAATTACTATTCACTGGGAAGTCTTCAGAACCTTGGAGAGCGAGCTTTGCATACTAAGGAGGCCTGTTTAATTACTGAGCACTCTGTATGTCCTAGATACTTCAAGAAGCATTTTGTATACATTATTTCGTTTAATCTCTCCTTACAATGCACGTCTTATGTAGGTACTAGTACCCTTAGCTCATAGGTAGGGCAGTCCACATGTCGAGAGATTAAGGGCTTCCCTGATTGAGACTGTGCTTCCGTGGTGGCAGGTGTGGGTTCAGTGCCTGGTCAAGGAACTATCCTACCTGCCACGTGTTGTGGCCAATAAATAAATAAACTATAGGACTTCCTTGGTGGCTCAGTGATAAAGAATTCACCTGCCAGTGCAGGACACATAGGTTTGCTCCCTGATCCAGGAATATCCCCCATGCCGTAACTAAGCCTGTGCACGACATCTATTGAACCTGTGCTCTTGAGCCTGGGAGCCACACCTGAGCCCACATGCTGTAACTACAGAAGCTCGAGTGCCCTGGACTCCACAACAAGACAAGCCACTGCAGTGAGAAGCCCTCACACTGCAAGGAAGAGTAGCCTCTGATCTCTGCAACAAAAGAAAAGCCCGCGTGTACGAAGACCCAGCACAGCCAAAAGCGATAAACAAATAAATTAGCATTTCAAAACAGAGATTGAGGTGTTGTATACATTGTCACAGGTGTCCGTTGTGGCTCAGCTGGTAAAGAACCTGCCTGCAATGTGGGAGGCCTGGATTTGATACTTGGATTGGGAAGATCCCCTGGAGAAGGGAAAGGCCACCCACTCCAGTATTCTGGCCTGGAGAATCCCATGGACTGTTGATAGTGTTGCAAAGTGACTAAGCAAGGATTTGATTCTGCATCGAGCCAGATATTAAAATCCTCACTTTTACTTGTTTCATACTGCAGAAAATAGGTTCAATTTTATGTGTATTCAGGTTTATCCCATTTCTTCTCGAGCAAACTCTGTGATTGAAATGGAAACATCAACATTTCTTTTCTTGGTTTGGTTGGACTGGCCAAACTTCAGATAGTATATATAGGAATCACCCAGCATCAAATAAAAAATGAATACTCCCTCCAAAAGTTGGGGGGTTTTTATAGCAGGAAGGGTGTGGTGTCTAACATCGTAGATTTTGTGCTGGTTCATCCACATGTGTCTATGTGCCAAAAGTCAAAGGATAATAGTGATTTAGGCTGACATATTGTGGAAGGGTCTACAAGGGACACACACATACACACACATTCTTTTTGTTTCTCTATTGTCCTCTAATGAG
The DNA here is from genome assembly GCA_006410875.1 of Neotragus pygmaeus. Lineage (NCBI taxonomy): Eukaryota > Metazoa > Chordata > Mammalia > Artiodactyla > Bovidae > Neotragus > Neotragus pygmaeus. The sequence goes on along the minus strand of SJYV01016343.1, from coordinate 425,142 downwards.
AAGTTGCATATCTCTGGTAAGGCCTCTGCAGTTTGACAGCGAGTGGCAGATATGGCCAAATTACCTGTGATGGCATTTTAAATTGATTGCCTAACTTCCAGCTGGTCTGATGTGAGACCAGCTTTGTTCCTGAAGCTGTTCTTATTTGGAGGGAAAGAGAGAGGGGAGGCTTTCCAAGGACATGACTACAATGCAGAAAAGCACTTCTTTGTGTTGGTCCTCGTGGGGGTGTGGATGGTGCTGGAAGAGCTGGAGCCAGAGAGCTTTTCCTGTGCTTGTTTTGAATGTCATTCTCTGAAGAGCATTGGCTATTAATTATATTCACACGCCATCTAGGCCATGGGTGCTCAAATGGACGATGGTAATCATTTCACCCCATTATTCATATTATCTACTTAGCAGCTAGAGAAATATAATTCCTCTTTGCAGTTTTATCCCGGTTCATTCTTTGGCTTCACTAATGGCACTGAAATTAACTAGTTCGATTTTTGCCTACACCATCAGGGCAGCTCTGGGGTTCTTTCAGAAATCAATTTTCACCCAGTTCACACCTGTACCTAAAGCAAACCCAACCATGCTTGCTGATGAACTGCCAAAATTTGGAAGAATCCCCCTACTTATGAGGCGCTAACTTACACTATCCTGCCTAAGTGAATCATCACACTTGGAACTAGTGCTGGAGATGCTGGCTTGAGGAAGTACAGACTTACAGCACATGTTTTTATTCCTTGAATGCCTTTTCCCACCTGTATGCCTGAGGAAGAAACCACCACAGCAATGTTTTATAGCTTTTAATATGGTTGTGAGTGTTTTCCTTGAGTCAGGACAAGTCAGGCATGATTCCAAAAACAGGGGGAAGGACCTCGGTATCTTTCATGCCACCTTATAAACTGAACAACCAGTCAATCATTAAGCAGAATGCCCCAGACCTTGGAGTCTCTGGCAGAAACAGAGATTATTTCCCCCTCCCCTCCAATCAGTCATTGGTCTTTGGCCAAATGACATTCCTGCTGGGTTGTCTTAGAGTTATTGGGACCCTGTTCACATCATCGCATGAAGAAAACATGGTTCTTCTTATTTATTTATTTTTATTGAAGGATAATTGCTTCACAGAATTTTGTTGTTTTCTGTCAAACCTCAACATGAAACAGCCATAGGTATACATATGTCCCCTCCCTTTTGAACCTCCCTCCCATCTCCCTCCCCATTCCATCCCTCTAGGTTCTTCTTATTAAAGGCTGATTAACTGCAGTTTGGGAAATGGGGTGAAAACAAATATACTTTCAAGTGGCAAGCATGCTTGTCATTCCCTTACCTGACACGTAGGGCATGGGGGAATTTGCTGAACCAACAGCTTAAAAGAAGCATTCAAAATCAGTGGGATCACACTGAGAAAGGCATAGATAGAAACTTCAGAAATTTTGATTTTTACCCTTGTAGATTTTTTTTGTTTTTCTTCAGTAGTTACTATAGGGAATGAAGAGAAAGGAACATTAAAAATAATGGTCAAAAATATTAAGGGGTATGTCACAGTAGTACTGGGATGGAGGAGGGGCAGTGCCTGTTATGTTACAAATTTGGAATTCCAAATACTAAATATAATTCCCTAAGTAGGAAGTTCTGCATAAGCCACCATGAAAAAGGCATTTTGTTAGAAATATGGAAAGAACCAAGGAGTAGAAAGTTTGACCACTTCTGAAACTGTGAAATTGGAGGGCATAGAAGCTGAATTTCCTAAAGAAAATCAACCCTGAATATTCATTAGAAGGACTGATGTTGAAGCTGAACCGCCATACTTTAGCCATCCAATGCAAAGAGCCAACTCATTGGAAAAGACCCTGATGCTGGCAGAGATAGAGGGCAGGAAGAAGAGGGGGTGACAGAGGATGAGATGGTTGGATGGCATCACCGACTCAATGGGCATAGTTTGAGCAAACTCCAGGAGACAGTGAAGGACAAGGAAGCCTGGTGTGCTGCAGTCCATGGGGACGCAAAGAGTAGGACATGACTTAGCGACTGCACATTGGCCAAGGAAGGAGAAAAGGGTCTCTCAACAACATCCAAGGAGGCTCTGATTCTGGGTAGCTTCCAGACCACCTCTCTCTTCTTTGTGAAAACTCTGGTTCTCTTGGAGACAGCAGATTCTATGAGAAGCTCCTTGTTTACATGGGTGTAAATGTAACCCAAGGAGGGACATAACAGTAAATCATTAGTCATGGAAATAGGTACATGGAGGCTTCTTGTCTGAAAGAGGGATAACCTGTAGTTGGCAAAGCATTATTTATTCCAAACCATTATTACTGCTCAAGGCAGGTGAATATGTTGAATCAAAATATTAATTACACACCCCCTTGCCACCCATAATAAATGGTAATGTATGGCCTTCCTTGCTGGGGAAATGCTGAAGTAGGTTCTGAAACAATGCTCCGAATAATTCATGAAAACCGGAGTCTCAGCCTGACATCAATGCTCTGACGTCCATGTCTAACCCCCACCACTGTTCTTCTCTCTTATCTAAAGGGTTCTGAATGCCGAGTCTCCTTATGCCTTCAGATGAGTCATTAAAGACACATTCTCACTGACAGTGATTTGGGGAAAGTCCCCAAGTCTTGACTTGGATGTGGGAGAATCTTTGAGATGTCTGACCTTGGTGTGAATCCAAGCTTAGTGATGACCTCCCTTCTTTCTGGTTTTTCTTGGATGAGTTGCTTCATCTCTACGCCTCCTTTTCTCCTTCATCAGTTGACGAGCTTGCACCTACTTTTCCTGATAACTGTAAGAATTAGACATATTTACTCCCCTTAGGATGTGGTAATTTCAGGGTTAACATTGTAACAGACGATGAAATCACAGTCATGAGTAATGTAAGGGTATGTTTTGTGAGTTCTCAAAGTTGAGTCATCATATTCTGTTAAAAACTATTTGCTAATTTGTTTTTGGCTGTGCTGAGTCTCTGTTGCTGCCTGTGGACTTCTCTCTAATTTCAGGGAGTGAGGGCTGCTCTCCAGTGGCAATGTTCAGGCTTCTCATTGCAGTTGCTTCTCTTGTTGCAGAGCATGGGCTCTAGGTGCTTGGACTTCAGTAGTTACAGCACGTGGGCTTAGTTGCCCCACTGTGTGTAGAATCTCCCCAGACCAGGGATTGAACGCATATCTCCTGAACTGGCAGGCAGGTTCTTAACTACTGGATTACCAGGGAAGTCCAGCACTCAGATTCTGAATCAGTGATCTCTGACTTACTGATGGTCCTGCATGGACTCTGGGCTGATGCCTCTTGTACTGTTGGTAATTTCCATGTAGGGTCTTTCTGTTAACTCACTGGACCCAAGAGTCATCTGAGACTACCGCACAGAGGGAACGGTGACTCCTCAGACACTGCACAGGCTCCCCTGAGTAGTAGCGACTTCCTTTCCAGACTTAATGTCTTGGGTGACAGATATCCCCAGTGCATCCCACTCAATAGCCTTTGATATGAGAAGACTGGACTTGGGGGCAGTTGATAACCCCAAATGATGGTGCGTATTTCTTGGTTCAATCTCTGCATCCCTGCCCTAGACTTCACAGTCTGTGGGGGCAAGGATGTGTCTTCATGGCATTTCCACTCAAGGCAATATCTTCTCCACACCTCGAATGGTGCCCAGCGCAGACTTGACAGACACGAGATAACTTAAGTGAATGAATGAAGTATGGACCAATTGGAAAGTTTGATCAGAGTCTAAACCCAAATGCCTACAGAAATCTGTACATTTTGAGTGAGACTGGATCTGAAATGCTGAAGGAACAGTGAAGCCCATGCCAGTCTCACCACCCCACCCAAGGGTGTTTAAAATCATCTGCTCCCTACTGGTGGCACCTTGAGAAAATGCATTTGCATGCATAGTGAGTCTCCAAGAGTGAACTCAGTTCACTTTATTATTCGCAAGTTGAAACGGAGGGTTAAGGGAACAAAGTGACTAATCTGTATTTAAAATGGCCAACAAGTGCTGCCCAAAATAGTCATGGTGTTACTTGCTCTATCTCATCCATCTGTTCAGACTCAAAATTATGCTGGCTGTATTTTCAGAAGAAAACAAACATGTTAACAGTCCTGTATTATAACTGGTATATGCCAATATGGTGCCCATTAAATTAGCCAATGGGTGCATTTTGAGTGCCTACTGTGTGTCAGACCCGGTCCTGAGCATTTCGATCACAATACGAAATACTACTCCATTCATAAGGGCCTCCCTTGTAGCTCAGTCAGTAAGGAATCTGCCTGCAATGCAGAAGACCTGAGTTTGATTCCTGGGTCAGGAAGATCCCCTGGAGAAGGAAATGGCAACCCTCTCCAGGATTCTTATCTGGAGAATCCCATGGACAGAGGAGCCTGGCAATCGCGAGAGTCGGACATGACTTAGTGGCTAAACCAACACTGCCAGTGCATTCACAGCATCAGGGGTTTCCTGCAGCATCATTCTCACCACTGCTAACACAGCACACTGCCTTCCTTCCTTCCTGGTATCTGCTGCTGCTGCTATCTAATTGGGCTTTAATAAGATCTGCTCCATGAGTAGACAATTAATAGGGAGGAAATGAAGATCTTTGCAGTTTGCTAGCTTGAAGTATCTGTATATGCACATACATGCAGACANATTCTTTCTGGAGTTATTTCTCCACTGGTCTCCAGTAGCATATTGGGCACCTACCGACCTGGGGAGTTCCCCTTTCAGTATCCTATCTTTTTGCCTTGTCATACTGTTCATGGGATTCTCAAGGCAAAAGTACTGAACTGGTTTGCCACTGTGGACCACGTTCTGTCAGACCTCTCCACCATGACCCGCATGTCTTGGGTGGCCCCGCACAGCGTGGCTTAGTTTCAGCTGGCTGCGACGGACCTCGCGGATGTGTGGCTGAGAGGAGCTACCCCACGCCTGAGGTCAGGGGCAGCTGCATGGGCGCAAGAGGGCCGAGAGGAGCTACTCCACGTTCAAGGTCAGGAGGGGCAACTCATCCAAGGTAAGGAGCAGTGGCTGCGCTTTGCTGGAACAGCCATGAAGAGATACCCCACAACCAAGGTAAGAGAAAGCCAAGTAAGATGGTAGGTGTTGAGAGAGGGCATCAGAGGGCAGACACACTGAAACCATAATCACAGAAAACCGGCCAATCTGATCATACGGACCACAGTCTTGTCTAACTCAGTGAAATTCTGCTCTCTGTGTATTTAGGGGAGAGAGAGAGAAATAGGGCGCGAGAGAGAAGATGAATAAATGGATCAATGACTTTGTGAATACTTCTTGTAGGATTCTCTGAAATCAAGTTTAGTATTCAAACAGTAGAAACCAAATAAAATAAAAAATAAGTTGTGAGAGACTAACCTAGATTTTTGTGGCTTCTTTTTCTTCTTGATCTCTTTAAAAAAGTGATGGCAAAGTAATGGAAAAAAGAAAAAAAAAACCCACCCAAGTGCAGGGCAGATGCTGTCAGATTGTATCCCTGGTTGGAATGTCACCTTGCCAGTCAGNCTTCTTTTTCTTCTTGATCTCTTTAAAAAAGTGATGGCAAAGTAATGGAAAAAAGAAAAAAAAAAACCCACCCAAGTGCAGGGCAGATGCTGTCAGATTGTATCCCTGGTTGGAATGTCACCTTGCCAGTCAGCAGCCCCGCTCCAGGTAGGCATACGGTTTTCTGGCTCAGCTGAAGGATCACAACTTAGAGATGAAGAAAGAGAGGTCCATTGTTTTCTGAGACCCTGCTCACCCACCATCCTCCCTGGCATGCTCTCCATGGCCAGCATATTCCTTGTTCAGCCTTCATCCCAGGAGGGATATAAATTTAGAAGGGAAGCCTGTAGGTCATTAGCAGTCCAGCGTGTCTGTCATTCCTTTGATAAAATGTGCTGGGTGTGGTGTCTCTACATGCAGTTGATAAAAGCACTGGTGGAGTTCCATTTCATTTCACTTTCCATTAGGTTTTTTTTTTTTCCAATGAGAATGTCTTAATGGCCAGCTTCTGTTTTCAATCATTGTAGACATTTCTGTGGATTTATTTCTTTAATTTCTTTTCCAATAAGAAACATATTCTGATCCTTTACAGGTTAGCAGTAAGGTATGGAAGGGTGGGTGCTGCTCTGAAGGTGAGCTTCCCTGCTGGCTTAAATGAGCCAGAGCTTTTGTGCTTCTGTGCGTGCGGGGAGCCTGTGCACAGGAGGGCATGTGTGAGGTCTGAGCTGAGTCGCAGCTCGGGGACAGAAATCCTGCTGCTGTCCTTGTTTCTTTAGTTACTTCACAGCTGGAATAACCTATGCCCGGAGTAAGAACACCTCCCTTCATTCATTTTGTTGGCTCTAATTTCACACTGGTCAAAAATGCAGAAATCAGTTTTTTTTCTTTCTTTCTTTTTTTTTTTTTTTGTGGGGGTACTTTGAGCATGGATTTGCAACTTGCAGAATCAAAGAAGTTTGTGCTCTTGGGGTTTCTATAGAACCGAGCTGGCGAGGGTGCAAATGGAAAGACCATGGGACCGATTTCCAGCTCACAGCTTTGAAAAGCTGAGTCATCTGGATAAATCACTCAGCTTTTTAGCCCACAGAAGCCTCAGCAAATAAATATGTGCGACAGGCCTTGAGTGTGAACTGTGATGAGTCTCCAGGGAGAAGGCTGTCCTCCGTCTCAGCCCGCCTCTGCCGTCACCGGTTCTTGGCCGGCTGGGGTGAGAGGCACAGAGCCCCAGGTGTACACAACTGCATCTACCTACCTATTTTTGAACTTGAGATGCTGTCCCTGTTCCGAATTCTCTTCCCCTTCCTTCCTCCTGTCCAACAAGGATCCAAAACTTGGACTGGTGTCTCCTGCCCTGGCCAGTTTAGATTTCTCAACTTAAGCCTTTTGACGATCATCCATGAGCTGTCTGCGTAAATTCATAAATTCTGAGCTCGTTGCATCTCTCGCCTCGGGCACCGTTTAGGGCCCATTCCGGGACAGTGGGTGTAGGCCTCATCTGTGATGCCTGCCCCCCGGGCTGTAGTAGCCGGGTGTGCACCATGGGATGTATTTCTGGGTCTGCCCTTTCCCAGGCCCCGCCCACGCTAGGAGAGCCCGGCCCCTCCACCCGGAGACAGAAGGGAACTGGCCGACACTGAAAGGCGAGTCTCACTTTCATGAATCCCGAAACTGGAACCAGGACTCTGATCTGTTTCTCTTGAACTGCAGACTCTGCTACTTGGAAGAGAGACTTCCATCTACGAGTGGCATCACGGCCCCCAGTTGCTATGACCGTGGTNAAAGGCGAGTCTCACTTTCATGAATCCCGAAACTGGAACCAGGACTCTGATCTGTTTCTCTTGAACTGCAGACTCTGCTACTTGGAAGAGAGACTTCCATCTACGAGTGGCATCACAGCCCCCAGTTGCTATGACCGTGGTCCAGGTTGCTGAAGACCTATGCCGGCAGCTGCTGGCACTGGGCGTGGGGTGCTGGGGCCGGGCCCCTTTCGACAGCTGCTGTTGCCTCCGCTCCGTGTTTGCAGACAGGACCCTGCATTTTACTGCTGCCTCAGTGATGAGCCGAGTCCCGGGGTGGGTCGTTATTTTGTCAGCCAATCAGAGTTGCCGGAATCGTTTTTGCTCCCTCTTTATTTTCCAAGCCTCCCTTGTGGACTCACAGTCTTGGGAATTGTCATCCTATAAGGGAAATGTGCTGGAGGTACTTGAAGTGCCTTATTGGCACCGAGAGAAGCAGATCTGTGAGGGGATCTCGCTCGTAGGAAGGTGCCTGGGAGAGAGCCCAGGGGCGAAAGTGCAGAAGTCGATGCCAGAGCTCAAGTGCCTGGTCTGACTCCAGGCTCTCTCGCTCCTGGTTAATTCATTTCTTCATGCCCCAGTTTTCCCATCTATGAAATGGAAGTAATGGTAATAGCATCTATCTTATACGGTTGTTAAGAGAATTAACAACCTATTACGTACTTACAACAGTGTCTGGCATGCAGTCAAGTTCTGAAGCTATTTGGTAAACATATGAACACAGGTGTTTTTCAAGGAGAATTTTATTTAATAAACACTAAGCATAACATTTATCTTCCATGAAAATGACAACAGCAAGAATGAACAGCGAGGCTCAGCAATGACTGGGTTATAAGAGGAAAGAGGTGTGGGAGTATCTAGATGATTTAAGTGCTGGAGAACTAGATGACTTATTAATAAAACATTTTCCTTTTCATTTACTCAAATTTTCTAAAAGAAGTTGATATATTATGATTCCATTTTTGTAAAACAAATACAGTGACCTATGGGAAATAGATAGGGAAACAGTGGAAACAGTGTCAGACTTTATTTTGGGGGGCTCCAAAATCACTGCAGGTGGNCCATCCTAAAGGAGATCAGTCCTGGGTGTTCATTGGAAGGACTGATGTTGAAGCTGAAACTCCAATATTTTGGCCACCTGATGTGAAGAGCTGACTCATTGGAAAAGACCCTGATGCTGGGAAAGATTGAGGGCAGGAGGAGAAGGGAATGACAGAGGATGAGGTGGCTGGATGGCACCACCGACTCGATGAACATGGGTTTGGGTAAACTCCAGGGGTTGATGATGGACAGGGAGGCCTGGTGTGCTGAGATTCATGGGGTCGGACACGATTCATGAAGAGTCAGACACGACTGAGCAATTGAACTGAACTGAACTGAATAAGTATCTAGTGGGAACACCTTCAGCATCCTCCACCTACCCTGCAAATGGCTAGAGGTGGGCAGGGTAAAAGAAAGGAGGTGGGTGTGAGCAGGAACAGAAGTCAGTGGCCTCCTGAGGGTGCACAAGTACTAGATACAGGTCCCCAGTCTGCAGACTCAGGGGTGCGCAGGACGGAGGCAATCCTGCTCTGAGCCAGAGGAGGGCAGACAGAGGAACCCTGGCTCAGGAAGAGGCTCGCCTACTGCGAGCGCCTGCTGTGGCTACCTGCTGCCATTGTCTTTCTCTCTTTCCTGGGACTCACAAAGGAGAGCTTGAAAAATTATAATCAGCTTAAAGAAGACAAAAGTGGTCCTTCTCTGGTGGCTCAGATAGTAAAGAATCTGCGTGTCATGCGGGAGACCCGGATTCGATACCTGGGTTGAGAAGATCCCCTGGAGAAGAGAATGGCAACCTGCTCCAGTATTCTTGACTGGAGAATTCCAGGGACAGAGGAGCCTTGTGGGCTACAGTCCATGGGGTTGCGAAGAGTCAGAGATAACTGAGCGCCTAACACTTTCTTTTCACTTTCTGGTGGGTTGGGGAGAAGTGCAGGGAGGAAGAGGAGAGACGGAGACAGAAAAAAAAAAAAAGGGGAAAGAGATAATGAGAAAATTCTAAGTAGAAAAACTTAACAGATTTTCCCAAGTGGTAAGCTGAAATGTGAGATGCTCTATTACTTCAAATGGATGCATAGTAGCTAGGCTTTTTGACTCTGAATTCTCATTTTGATGCTTTTGCCTCATGACTTTCTATTCTCATAGCTGGGCATCATCAGGCAGTGAGCAGTAAGAAAGGTGATTTAAAAGAGAGAGAGAGAGAAGTTATATCAACAATGGAACAATTAAAGTTGAAAGGCTCTCCAAGTTTAGAAGGACAATCTGTTTGCACAGGTGAAGAGTGCAAAGAAAATTGGGGGAGCAGGCTAAGAGGGTGGCTGGGGCCCTTAGAGGGAGCCTAAAACTCTAAATAAAAAGGTAAGTAGAAGAGTAAGATTTCAGGCCGTTGAGATTCTGTCTGCCCTGCATGCCCACTCTCTATGCATGCCTGTGCTCTGGAACATCCACAGGTAAACACACATGCACTCGAAGCTTTTCCAGCATTTCTAGACCTAGGGTCTAGCTGAAGTCTAAGGACTGGAGCTCTGAGTAGCATCAAGCAGGGACAAATTTACTGCTGGGGCTCGCATAAAATCCCAGGATCCTCATTCGGAAGTGTACACAAAATCTTTAAAAATGTGTCACAAGTCTTAAGGACTCTAGAAGCCTTAAAACTCTAAAATTAATGAGAGATTTAGGCCATGGGTCCTTGTGCTGTGCTACTATGATAAACTAGATCAGAGATAAAAAGTTATGAGTCTTGGACTTCTCTGCCTGTCTAGTGATTTAAGACTTCACCTTCCAATTCAGGAGGTGCAGTTTCAATCCCTGGTTGGGGCCAAAAGACCAAAACATAAAAAACAGAAGCAATATTGTGAAAAATCAGACAACTTTTATAATAATCCACATCAAATCATCTTAAAGAAATAAAAGGTTATTAGCCTGGAAAAGCCAGGAAAGGGCTGGAATCTAGAGAACTGAAGTGCCACCCATATGTTTTCCCTGCATAAAGTGCTGTCCTGAGCATCCCCTCTCCAGGACTCTTGCATGGAGAATCCCATGGACGGAGGAGCCTGGCAGGCTGCAGTCATGGTGTTGCTAAAAGTCGGGCACGACTGAGCAACTTCACTTTCACTTTTCACTTTCATGCATTGGAGAAGGAAATGGCAACCCCCTGCAGTATTCTTGCCTGGAGAATCCCAGGGACAGGGGAGCCTGGTGGGCTGCTGTCTATGGGATCGCAGAGTCGGACACGACTGAAGTGACTTAGCAGCAGCAGCAGAGAATCTCCTCCTGAAAGTGTTTCTATGCTTCCAGACTCCAAAGTGCATACAGATTACTTGGGATATTGATAACGGAAAGATTCTGATTGAGTAGTTCTAGGGCAGACCTTGAGATCTTGCTTTCATGAAAAGCAAGTAGTCTACACAATACCTTTGCATGAATTAGAAAGATGTACCCTTTTCTGAGCAGACTGCAAGGGCTTTTGCAAAAAGAATCCTTCTCCCATGTGAACTGGCTAGTGATAAGTAGGTTGGATGTCAGCCCCTGCACTCTTTTGAACAGTATCTTTGAACAGTGCATAAGCTGCCCAACTGTACAGGGCCATCCTGAAACCTCATACACAGCTCTCTCCTAGACTGCTGCTAAGACAGCCCTGCTCACGGTCCATCGGGGATAGCCTGCTACTCTCTCTCCTTAATGGCACTACTCAGCAAGTTCATCAAGTCATACTTTCTCGCTCTTATTCTTGCATAGGACTACCTATTTTCCTTTGGAGACTGCCAGAATGACACATGGGAATGAACTGATTCCTTCTCCTACTTAAGGAGAGTTTGGCCCTTTAAGGGTTCCTCACTCTCCAATGCTCACTTACTCAGCTTAGAACCCTAAGCAGGGGCCATATCGTTGTTCCCCATTCACTGCTTCTGCTGGAGTCCTTGCATTTGAAGTTTTATACCTGATGGCATGTATTAATCCAGGGTCTAAACAATCAAACTCCTGTGCCTATTTTCGTATGTGATTATTATCTGGTTTGCTCAAGTCTTTTGTTTCTCATCAACTATAACTCTTTCTTTATAGGGGATTGGACATAAAAGCAGAGAACCAAGGACCTGAAATTTCACTAAGCGATCTGTTTACCTTGGATGGCCGGATCCAGTGCAGTGCCGGACTTGGAAAATTTGTCCTAGTCACGCCTCTGCCCACGTTGCCTTGTCCTGTCCTATTATTGGGGAGAAGTAAAAAATATTTGTCTACCAGTGTGGCCAAATTCTTTTCTTTATAGGCTCTTAGGGTCAGGTGAGGAGAACCAAGGAACCAGTTAGGAGGGGTACCCTAGTGAAAATAATCTCAGTTGCCCTGGGCTTTATTCAAAGCGTTTGGTGCTAGCTATTCACATATTTCGCTTCCCTGAAGGCTTTGTGGCAAAGAATCTGCCTGCAATGCAAGAGATGCAGGAGACACAAGTTTGATTCCTGGGTAGGGAAGATCCCCTGGAGGAGGGGATGGCAATCCGCTCTAATATTCTTGCCTGGAGAATCCCATGGACAGAGGAGCCTGGGGGGCTACAGACTACAGGGTTACAAAGAGTTGGACACGACTGAAGCGACTGAGCATGCACACACACATTCACACATCTCCAGAAAAGAAACTTTCAGCCAAGGACAGAAAATTCTAGCTTCTCTAAGTAGCAGGTAAAAGGAGCAACAAAGTAGGATATAAAGATCTCCAGGCTAGCAATTTGAAGGTTTCTATTCTATTCTTTGATTTCTCTCGATTAAATCTATGTGTATGTGTTAGTCTTCCCTGATAGCTCAGTTGGTAAAGAATCCGCCTGCAATGCAGGAGACCCCCATTTGATTCTTGGGTCAGGAAGATCTGCTGGAGAAAGGATAGGCTCCCCACTCCAGTATTCTGGCCAGGAAAATTCCATGGACTGTATAGTCCATGGGGTCGTAAAGAGTTGGACACGAGTGAGCGACTTTCACTGGCACGTGTTAGTCGCTCAGTCGTGTCTGACTCTTTGCAACCCCATGGACTCTAGCCCACCAGACTTCTCTATCCATTGGATCCTCCAGACAAGAATACTGAAATGGGTTGCCACTGCATACTCCAGGGGATCTCCAGTGAAGCAATGTGAAGCAACATAACGTGCATACTCCAGGGGATCCCCAGTGAAGCAACGTGAAGCAACATAACCTGGATGATTACTTCTAGTTTTTAAATTGTAAGAATCTATGAAGTTTGGTGGCTTTTGCTTTTTTTTTTTCCTGTTAAAGTAAATTTATGAACTTAGAAGAAAAGTATTGCATATTAAAAGACAGTGGAATGAATGTGTAATATGTTGAAGTGCAGCTTTCCTAGGGCCCTCTCGGCCAGGTGGCCTCAGCCCTTTACCAAAGCTTCGCTCTGTTGGAGTGCCTCTCCGTCTAGCTCCCTCAGCTTCCTGTGCCTGCTCCCTCCATGTCCTTTTTAGACTTCTCCTTGGGGAGAGCTACCCCAAGCTACTTCTACTCCTTTACTAAACTTCAAAATTACCCATTCTGAGAGTTCCATGGGCTTCCTGCCGGGATCATGACTTATATAGACCCCATTTGTTAAAAAGAATCAGTGAGCGCTGCCAACTTCTGCAGCGGTGGAGGTTTCGTCGCTAAGTCATGTCCGACTCTTTGCGACCCCATGTCCTCCCTTGGCCCCTTCTCCCCCGCAAGTAGGTGTGTGCTTAGCTGCTAAGTCATGTCCAGCTCTTTTGTAGCCCCATGGACTGCAGCTCCCCAGGCTCCTCTGTCCATGGGGTTTCCCAGGCAAGAATACTGGAGTGGGTTGCCGTTTCCTTCTCCAGGGTTTCTTCTCGACCCAGGGATCAAACCCTTGTCTCCTGCACTGGCAGGTGGATTCTTTACCGTTGAGCCACCTGGGAAGGCCCTTTGACTCAAACCCCCCACATAATCTGTAGCCATTATTTACTCCTCACCCCCATCCCGACTGCCATCCAGTATCTCCTTGATCACCATACTCTGCTATTTCCCCTCTTTGTCACTTTAATTCAGCCACAGAAGCCTCCTAGTTGTTTCACAGACTGCGAGACATTTTCCTGCTTAACGCCTCATTTGGTTCTTTCTCTTACCTGGATCACTCTTCTCCAAGATGGTTTCTTGGCAAAACTGCCCATCGAAACCCAACATTCTCATTTATCTTGCTCAACAGTCTCTCTCTCTCTCTTTTTCATAGCAACAACTATCTTTGAATATGCCATATGGTTTACTTATATATAGTGCTTATTGTTTATTGTTTGTACCATCGCCATTGCCCTGCCCAAGGCTAGTAGACTTTGTTTATTCACTGATGTATCCTAAACATCTAGAACACGTCTGAGACATCTTAGTGTCTCACTATATATTTGTTAATTGAATGAACTTTTATTTTTAAAATTCCTGTAATTGAGCAAAAAGTAGATGCCAAATAATATATAAGTATAAATAGATATCATGAATACATGTGTATCCACTACTCAGTTTGATTTAAAAAATGACATAGCTTTTACCTTTGAAATCTTTCTCTCCACTTCCCTGCATCGTTTCCTGTCTTCTTACCATCTTATCATTCCTTTGCTTGTCTTCATAGTTTCACCAAATATGTTAGCATCTGTAAAAAACATTTTGTTCAGATTTATGTTTATTTGATGTATATATATTATATATACTTATCATTGATGGCTCAGATGGTAAAGAATCTGCCTGCAATGTAGGAGACCCAGGTTTGATCCCTGGGTCAGGAAGATCTCCTGGAGAAAGAAATGGCAACCCACTCCAGTATTTTTGCCTGAAGAATTTCATGGACAGAGGAGCCTGGCAGGCTACGGTCCAAGGGGTCGAAAAGAGTCAGATATGTCTGAGTGAATAACACTTTCATTTTTTAATTCATATCATTACAAAATGCCATAGGCATTCTTTTTTTTTTTTACTTTTTCCATTAATGTTAATTTCTCTATTTTTAAAAATTATGGTAAGAACACTGATGTGAAACCTAGTCTCTTAATAGATTTTAAATATGCGATACAATATGATTCACCACAAGCAAATGTTGCACAGCAGATCTCTAGAACTCATCCATCTTGTATAGCTGAATTTTACTTGCTTTTCTTGGTTAACATTATGTTCTTAAAGTTCAACTTTGTTTTGGCATATAACTATAATTCACTCCCTTCTCTGCTACAAAGTACTTCACTATAAGACAATGCCATAATGTTTTAATAATAATACTGTTGATGAAGACTTGTGCATTTTCCACTTTTTCTTTTTCTTTTTTTTTTTTTGCTATTGCAGAAATGCTACTCTGTCATTCTTTCATCTGTGTCCCCAGAGCTTGTGTGCAAGAGTTTCTCTAGCATAACAGACCTAGGAGTAAAATTGCTGCTGCTGCTGCTGCTAAGTCACTTCAGTCATGTCCGACTCTGTGCGACCCCATAGACGGCAGCCCACCAGGCTCCCTCGTCCCTGGGATTCTCCAGGCAAGAACACTGGAGTNCCATACACACACACACCCATACACACACACACACACACACACACCCATACACACACCCATACACACACACACATCCATACCCATACACACACACATCCATACACACACACACCCATACACACACACACCCACACACACACACACCCATACACACATACACCCATGCATACACACACACATCCATACACACACACACACACCCATACACACACACATGAGGAGAGAAGGCCACGAGATGACAGAGGCAGAGACTGGAGTGATGCATCTGAATCCAAGGATGCCCAAGGACTGTCCGCAACACAAGGAGCTGGAAGAGTTAGGGAAACCTCCTCCCCTGCAGATCTCAGAAGGAGCACAGCCCTGCTCGTTGATTTCACACTTACAGCCTCCAGGACATAACAGATAAAAATTCTGTTGTTTTAACATCCCCAGTTTGTGGTACTTTGCGCACATGCATGCTAGGCTGTGTCCAACTCTTTGAGACCTCATGGACTATAGTTTGCCAGGCTCCTCTGTCCATGGGATTTCCCAGGCAAGAATACTGGAGTAGGTTGCCATTTCCTACTCCAGGGGATCTTCCTGACCCAGAGATTGAACCTGCATCTCTTGCATTTCCTGCACTGGCAGGCAGATTCTTTACCACCGCACCACCTGGGAATCTCCACTTTGTTGAATATGGTCCAACTAGCATGGGATCTGAGCCGGGCCATGGAAACTATGCCTCACTGGCACAGCAGAGAAGGGCAGGCGATTCTTTGGAAGATGTTAGGATCCCCAGAATGTCAGCAGTGAGCATCACCAGACAAGCTAATCATTTCTCAATACACTATAATATATTGAAATAACACCTGTGTTCCCTCTGAACAATATCAGCAATTTCTAGTGTACTACTTAGTAATCAATACTATCATAACTTTGCTAGTCTGTTTGGTTTGGCTGCAGAGACTCTTTTTGAATTATGTCTCTTTGCTTATTATCTATTTATTGCCCATGAAGAATTGTGCTGACCCTGTTTTCATTTTCTAAAAATCAGTGTTTGACTTTCATGTGTGTCAATGTTCAGATCTTCAGTTCAGTTCAGTTCAGTCGCTCAGTCGTGTCTGACTCTTTGCGACCCCATGAATCGCAACACGCCAGGCCTCCCTGTTCATCACCAACTCTCGTAGTTCACTCAGACTCACATCCATCGAGTCAGTGATGCCATCCAGCCATCTCATGCTCTGTCGTCCCCTTTTCCTCATGCCCCCAACCCCTCCCAGCATTAGAGTCTTTTCCAATGAGTCAACTCTTCTTAGTGGGACCCAAATTTCCTGGTAAATTTTGGCATTTAGCTCGAGGAGAAGCAGTTCAAAATGACCCACTAAGAAACTCCTAAAGCCTTCTGAGCTCTGTTTGATATTCAGATTTTGCTTCAAGGAAATCCTGTTCTCTTAAGAAGCTGTTCTGGTCGACTGGGCCAGTATCATACCTTGAGAAATGTCTAAGAGCCATATTTACACGTTGAGCTGTCATAGTTCCAAAGTAGCCATTAGTAATGATTAGGTAAATAGAACAACTTCAAATGTCCCTAAATACATATTTGCAGGTTAATAGACCATTGGGTGAGGTGTTTCTCTTTTAAACAAGCCCAGTTCTTTTTTTAAATTAATTTTTATTGGAGTATAGCTGCTTTACAGTGTTGTATTAGATTCTACTGTACAGCAAAATGGACTGGCCATACGTAGACATAAGTGATTATCTATGTCTGTCCGATTTACTTCATTAATATGATAATCTCTAGGTCTATTTATGTCACAGCAAATGGCATTATTTCATTCTTTTTTATGACAGTAATATTCCATTATGTTTATATACCACATCTTCTTTATCCATTTATCTGTTGGTGGTTATTTAGGTTGTTTCCACATCTTGGCTACTGTAAATAGTGCCACCATAAACATTGGGAAGCATGTATCTTTTTGAATTAGAATGTCCATCAGTTTTGGATATATGCCCAGGAGTGGGATTGCTGGATCATATGATAACTTTACCTTCAGTTTTTTAAGGAATCTTCATACTGTTCTCCTTGGAGAAAGCACTAGCACCCTACTCCAGTACTCTTGCCTGGAAAATCCCATGGACGGGGGAGCCTGGTGGGCTGCAGTCCATGGGGTTGCTAAGAGTCAGACATGACTGAGCAACTTCACTATCACTTTTCACTTTCATGCATTAGAGAAGGAAATGGCAACCCTCTCCAGTGTTCTTGCCTGGAGAATCCCAGGGACAGGGGAGCCTGGTGGGCTGCTGTCTATGGGGTCACACAGAGTCGGACATGACTGAAGCAACTTAGCAGCAGCAGCAGCAGCAGACATATATCTAAGCTTCCCAGGTGGTACTAGTAGTAAAGAACCCATCTGCCAATGCAGAAAACATAAAGAAGATGCAGCTTTGATCTGAGTCAGGAAGATCCCTTGGGGGTGAGATTGACAACCCATTCCAGCATTCTTGCCTGGAGAATCCCCAAGGACAGAGGAGCCTGGTGGGCTACAGTCTACATGGTCGTGAAGAGTCAGACACAACTGAAGCAGTTTAGCACACACACATGTATATATCCCTTCCTTTTGGACTTCCTTCTCATTCAGATCACCACAGTGCATTAAGTAGAATTCCCTGTGCTATACAGTAGGTTCTCATTAGTTATCTATTTTATACAAAGTGTCAATAGTGTAAATGTGTTAATCCCAATCTTCCACTTGCTCCCACCTCCCCTTTCCTCTTGGTATCTGTATATTTATTCTCTATGCCTATGTCTCTGTTTCTGTTTTGCAAATAAGACCATAAACAGAGGAATGAATAAAGAAGATGTGATACATATATACAATGGAATATTACTCAGCCATAAAAAGGAACAAAATTAGGCCATTTGTAGAGATGTGGATGGAGCTAGAAAGTGTCAAACAGAGAGAAGTCAGAAAAACAAATATCATATATTAACACATACATGTGGAATCTAGAAAATAAGGCCAGTCATTTTCAAACAAAATTCTGGTTAGGTTATGAGAACACTGGGGAAGGTTGCCCCATTTCTGTTTATTACCAGTTACCACATCAGCGTTCTTTCTTAGCATTCTTTGGGTTCCTTAAAGATGCTGTGGAGTATGCACCCAGTCATCCAAAGCAAAGCTCAGGATACTAATTGATATCTAAATTTTAAAGCAGAGACTTCTTCTTAGGTGACCCCAAAGCCGTAATAGATGTCTATGTGCTATTTTTATTATTTCAGGAAGCCTAAGGATGAGCACTCATTTATTTACACTCAGGTAACCACATGATCCAATTCAAGTGTCAACTCTACATTATAAAGGTTTCACAGTTTAGAATCTGGAGTCATACTGCCTTAAGTTCAGTGCAGCACAACTCACTAGCTGTGGAGCCTTGTCCTATCCACTCATCCTCTTTGAACTTCGGTTTCCTCATTAGCAAAGTAATAATGACCACAGTGTGTACTTCACATGACGGTTGTGAAGCTTACCTGATTTGATGCAAGGAAGGCACTCAGAACAATGCCTTGCACACAATCAGTTCTTGATAAGTGCTTATTATCATTTTTTCTTTTAGTGAAATTATATGAAATCCAACCAGACAGTTTATGCTAACCAGGAACTCTAATTGGCTGTGGCATGTCTCAGATTAACTTTTATTAATTAAAATAATTGATGCATAAGATATCTCTTAAACCTTGCTTTGTAGAAGGGAGAAAAATTAAAATGGGCCATTGGTAGTGAAAATATTGAAAATCACTTTGTTTTGGATTTTTATAAGACCCTCTTGGGCTTCCCGGGTGGCCCTAGTGATAAAGAACCTGCCTGCCAGTGCAGGAGACATAAGAGATGTGGGTTCAATCCCTGAATCAGGAAGATCTCCTAGAGGACGGCGTAGCAACCCACTACAGTATTTTTGCCTGGAGAATCCCATGGACAGAGGAGCCTGGTAGATAACAGTCCATGGGGTCGTAAAGAGTTGGACACAACTGAAGAGACTTAGCACAGCACACACAAGACACTCTTATTTATTCTGTGTTGACACAATATCCGAAACCATAAAGGGAAGACGCACTCAGAGAACCCAGTGCTTAAAACACTACCATCCTAATATAACAATAATTGTCTTTTTTTAGTGACTTAGTATTTCTATTGGGCTATAGTTGCTCTGCAAGGAGATCCAACCAGTCCATTCTGAAGGAAATCAGCCCTGGGATTTCTTTGGAGGGAATGATGCTAAAGCTGAAACTCCAGTACTTTGGCCACCTCATGCGAAGAGTTGACTCATTGGAAAAGACTCTGATGCTGGGAGGGATTGGGGGCAGGAGGAGAAGGGGATGACAGAGGATGAGATGGCTGGATGGCATCACGGACTCGATGGACGTGAGTCTGAGTGAACTACGGGAGCTGGTGATGGACAGGGAGGCCTGGCGTGCTGTGATTCATGGGGTCCCAAAGAGTCGGACACGACTGAGCAACTGAACTGAACTGAACTGATAGCTGCTCTACAATGTTGTGTTAGTTTCTGCTGTACAGGCACAGTGAATCAGCTACACATAAATGTATACGTGTATCCACTCTTCCTTGGACTTCCTTCACATTTAAGTCACCACAGAGCACCAAGTAGAGTTTCCTGTGCTATACTATTCTCATTAGTTATTTCTTTTATACACAGTAATGCATATATCAATTCTACACAAATTCATCCGGAAAATAGAGGAGGAGAAAATACTTCCTAATTCAAAATGCATGAAGCTAGCATTACCTTGTTATCAAAACCAGACAAGAACATTACAATGCATTACTTTAGAAGAAAACTGTGTACTCATATCCCTCATGAACATAGATACAAAACCCTTTACAAAGCACTAACAAGTTTAATCCATCAATTTAATGATAAAAATATGCAATGACCAACTGTAGTTCATCCCAGAAATTCAGTGTTTGTTTAGCATTTGAAAATCAAGTCATATATTTCATCATATTAACACACTAATGAAAGAAGTCAGACATAAGACTCTGACCTGCATGGTTCCATTCATACGGAATTCTAGAAAAGGCAAAGCTACAGTGGCAAGAAGGTCAGTGACTGTTTGGACCTGGGATGGAAAAAGGGAATAGACTGCAAAGGAGCATGAGGAAACTTTGGGGTGTAATAGAAATATTACATTACTTGATAGTGGAACTGGTTATGTGATATTTGTCAAACTCTACACTTAAACTAGAGGAATTTCATCTGATATATATTATACCCTAATAAAGCAGTTTTAAAAATTGTTTTCAAAAGCAGCTTCCATAATCCCTCTGTTTCTCTAAGCTTCCTCTTTCCCTTCTTTCTTTAGCCTAGTAATTCCTTAGTACGGTGTCAGCTCTGGAAGGTTGGTCCAAAGGTCCAGGCCTGCCACCACCAGAGATGTGAGTCAGTCCCTGATTTTCCTGGAGAGTCTCTAAAATAAGGTGGAGCCCAAACTTCCAGGCTCCTTAGTGGGTTTAGAGAAGTGTGTATCTGGGTGGGGTGCAGGGGTTTGTGGTTGTGGTCATGGGCGCTCTCCTTCCTTTCCTTCTGTCATGTAAGTAAATGTCTGAGGCCGGACCCTCAGATATACTTTCTTTGGTTCAAGTCAGAAATAAATGTTCATTTACTGTGACAAAAACTAATCCAAACCTGGACCTAAGATCAAATGACCAGATTTTACAACTGGTTCTGTGTGAGCTTGCAGAAGTGAACAAGTCGCTTAACTTCTCTTGGCTTCAACACTATCCTTCAAGAAATGAGGATTGGTAATGCCTAAGATGCTTCCAGTAAATATGATTCCTTACTTTCCAGAGGAAAGATATCTACACAATTACTGCTTTTCTCTCACTACATTGCTTGAGACTGTTCATCTACTTTCTATTCATAACTTCAATAACCATGTCTGTCACATGTTAATGCTCAGTCATATTCAGTATAGTAAATGCAATGTACCTCATTTAGCACCTCAGTTTTCTTGATTTCTCAGTTTTCCAGAATAAAAGCAAGGATCAGATAAAGAGTTTTGAAACAAGGAGGAGAGGGTCTCTGAGTATTCCATTCAAAGATTGGGGAATTTTCCTGAAGGAAGAAATCCACAGACTTACTTAGAGTTAACTTGTTGAGTGTTTTACAACCAAACCTAATAAAATCAGTCAGTTTGTTCTCAAACCTTTCCTAGTCTGTCATCAGTAAATTAAAAAGTACATTGACAAACCAATTACAAGCGGGGAGATAGAAAAACCATAAAACATAGGTACAATAAAATAACAAATGATCCCAACATGAAAGCTGTCTTATACACATACTCCAGTAAGTCTTAAAAGAACTATTGTCTTGGAACTAAGTATAATTACTAACTTTTTTTAGCGCTACTATCTTATGTTTTAAGGGACAATCTCTCAGATACCCAGAAAACTAGATTGTTTTACCAGGATGAGTTAACCTTTGACAGTTCTGGAAAGCTGATGTTTACTATAATATTTTTTATTTAGCCATTGTTTCGTATGTGCAAATGTTGTGTTCTCAACTAAACTGAAGCTTCTTAAGAAGAAAGCCAAGTCATACACTTCTTTGCCTCTCATGCTATCACTTTTATCTGTATTGTAAGATTGATGGCATCACTTTCACACGAGTGTAGTTTAGGTAAAGAATCCAAACCAGATTCAGACACATAGCTGGTGTGATAGCTCAACTGATGTGTCAAATGAAAGATATTAATGTTTTGTGCATTTTAAGAGTCACTTAAATTATTGTTGATTTTAGGGACCTATATATGTATAACTGAATCACTTTGCTACACAGTAGAAATAACACAACACTGTAAATCACTTATACTTATACTTCAATAAGGGCTTCCCAGGTGGTGTTAGTGGTAAAGAAGAGCCTGCCAATGTAGGAGACTCAGGTTCAGGTTCAGTTCTTGGTTTGGGAAGACCCCTTGGAGAAGGAAATGGCAACACATTCCAGTATTCTTGCCTTGGAAATCCCATGGACAAAGGAATCTGGTGGGCTACAGTCCATGGGGTCGCAGAGTTGGACAAGATTGAGCGACTAACAGATACACACTTTGTGACCCCATGGACTGTAGCCCACCAGGTTCCACTGTCCATGGGATTTTCCAGGCAAGAATACTGGAGAGGGTTGTCATGCCCTTCTCTAGGGGATCTTCCCAATCCAGGGACTGAAACCTCGTCTCTTTCGTCTCCTGCATTGGCAAGCAGAGTCTTTACTACTGCTCCACTTGGGAAGCCCAGAAACCATGTGTAACAAGTGCCAAATGGAGCACTTTACAAAGGAGAGAAAATAGAGCATATAGAATCTTTCCCTCCAAACTCGCTTCAAGATACTATAATCAAAATATACAAATATGTCTAAAAAGCAAAACTCCCTATTCCAGCAACCTGCTGGTTAAACGACAAGCATTGAGGAAATGCTCCCCGTGTCAATAACATCCAGCGATCCAAGTGGAAGACAAGAATTGTTAGCCCATCAACTGTGATGCAACCAAACCTTCAAACAAGCTAGGTTATTAGAGGTTTTACAAAGCTTTCTTCCCATTTATCCCCTGCTTAGAAACGGCTTGACACCTCTATAGAGTTATGGCCAAAGCAAACTTTAGGTTAGACCTGAACTTTGGGCAGATACTAAAACACACCCCAGTCTTGAGGACGTTAAGCCCTCGCCGTTCTCCAAGGACAAATGACAGCCCGAGAAGAGCAAGCAGTTGCGCATTTTTGTGTTAGGAAATTCTTAAAATGTGCACTTTATTTGTGCAGGGTATGTATCAAATCTCCCCACTCAGTGAAAAGCGCTGCCACCTCGATGCCAGGTGGCTTTTTCTTTTTGTGAAGTGGTACGGGGGCTGCTTTTCACTCTAAGCTTAAGAATCTTGGGACTTCCCTGGCAGTACAGTGGTTAAGTCTTCTCAAGACAGGGGATACGGGTTTGATCCCTGGTTGGGGAGCTAAGATCCTACATGCCTCCTGGCTAAAAAAACAAAATATAAAACAGAAGCAATGTTATAACAAGTTCAACAGACTTTAAAATGGTCCATATCAGGACTTCCCTGGTGGTTCAGTGGATAAGAATGTGCCTGCCAATGCAGGGGACATGAGTTACATGCCTCGTCTTGAAAGATTCCACATGCCTTGGAGCAACTGAGTCCATGCGCCACAACTACTGAGCCCAAGTGCTGCACTGCTGAAGTCTGTGTACCTAGAGCCTGTGCTCTGCAACGAAGGGTAGCCCCCGCTCACCACAACCAGAAAAAGCCCACATGCAGCAATGAAAATTCAGCTCAAAAAAAAAAAAAAAAATTGGTCTGCATCAAAAAAAATCTTAGAACTGTATATGAGTTTTGGAGGTTTTTCAGTCCCTTTTCTTCATTTTGCAGTTGAGATTTTGGGAAAATAAAAGATTATCACGATAACATAACTATTTAGTGAAAGAATCCCTCTCATGCTTCCACCTTAGTGTAGTCAACTAGCATTTGTTGGGCATGTTGCCTGTGTCAAGAACTTGAGTTCTTGCTTCTGGATTTATCAAGATGGGAAAGTGTCTCAGGGAGTTTACATTCATGTAGGTGCAGATTGCTCTTAGTTAGGTCTTAGAAAAGTGTTAAAAATTTATTTTTAAAAATTTTTGTTGGAGTACAATTGATGTTAGTTTCTGCTGTACAGCAAAGTGAATCAGTTATACGTATAAACATATTTGCTTTTCTTTTAGATTTTTTTTCTCCATATAGGTTTTTATAGAGTATTAAGTAGAGCTATCTGTGCTATATAATAGGTCCTTATTAGTTATCTGTTTTACATACAGTAGCATGTATCTGTTAATCCCAGTCTCCCAATTTATCCCTCCTCTCCTTATTACCTGGTAGCCATGCTTGTTTTTTATGTCCATGACACTATTTCTGTTTTATAGATAAGTTCATTTGTACCCTTTTTTAGATTCCGCATATAAGAAATATCACATGATATTTATTATTTAGTACTTTTTTTGGTTAAAAAAGCAAGCAAGATGTGTTAGTCATACAACTCCCACTTTGTCTTAACCATGTCAAATGTAAGAGGAATGACCGTAATGTGTTTCAAATTTTAAAACCTATGTGTGTGTGTGTGTGTGTGTGTGTGTGCGCGCTAAATTGCCCCAGTGGTGTCAAACTCTTTATGACCCTATGGACTGTAGTCTGCCAGACTCCTCTGTCCGTTGTATTCTGCAGGCAAGAATACTGGAATGGGTTGTCTTCCTCTTCTCCAGAGGGTCTTCCTGACCCAGGGATTATACCCATATCTTTTACATCTCCTGCATTGGCAGATGGGTTCTTTATCACTAGAGCCAGTTGGGAAGCCCCTCTAAAACCTATAGTGGATCCTTATTATCCCAACATGAATCATCCAGGGGACTAAGCTACAAGCTATACAAGGAAGCAAAAATGGTCTTAATCAGAAAATATTCACTAAATGATTTTCCACTTAAAAATGAGTACCCTCTCAAACATCCCTCCTCACTCAGTGCTGGTGTTTAGTTTTACTCTTTGAGTCAACATCTCTGTTGTCTACTCTTTCCCTGATCATTATAAATACCAACCACAGTGCTAACTGGTTGAAAAATAAAATAAAAAATCTTACTGAATCAAATTGGTGTTGAACTGCTCAATCACATGCAAAACTGTTGATAAATGAAGAGCTGCTGACAATACAATGGTTAATGCAAGAAGAGAAAAGAGGGTGACATAAAAATTATTTCCAAAAAGAATGACCTGAGTAACTTTGAATTAAGAGAAGCCCTTGAACAAATTAATGAAGTTCTTGAATATTTTCCCCAAAATTAACCTCTTTGTAATTGTGGGATTAAACTCAATCAAGAAGTGAAGGCCACTGTATTATGCCAACAGACAGTTTTGCAAAAAAAAACCACACACTTCCAAAGGGAATGACCATTTAAGTCATTCTTGGTTCATTCTAACAATAAAACAGTTTAAATTTGAAAAATATATTTTATATACAAAGTAAACTTATTTTTAAGATTTTTAGTTTGGTTCTTCAAGATACAGTCCCTGTCACTCTTTAATTTGGACATTTGTTCCCAATTTCATGTAGATTTTGTACTCATGATTTTCAATAACAAAGATAACCTATGATTGTAGAGATGAAGGACTGAAACCCAGAAAGCATAGCATCTTCATAACGTCACACATCTCACACTGGCAGCAGTCAGTCACTTGAGACTTCCATCACCCAGAGATTGCTAATCTCTATGCAAAGAGATAAAGAATTTGCCTTGCACTTAACATGGCTTTTCAGTTGAGGTAAGAATTTGATGGCAAGAGAAGAAGTAAGAGAGGAAAGATCTTAAGGAAGATCAAATAAAATTTGTTTTCCCTTCACTTTAGCTAAAGAAATGACATGTCTAAAATTGATCTCAATCCAAAAAGTACATTCCAGGGATAAGACTTGCCCATTTTAAAGTATGTTGGTGCAATTAAGAGACACACTTAATATAGGGATTGATTGTGATGGTTTGGTTGAGAGCTCTTTTAAAAGAGAAGTTCTTTACAATACTCTATTGGCTTTGCCATACATCGACATGAATCCACCACAGGTGTACACGAGCTCCCAATCCTGAATCCCTAATGGGAAAATAAAAAAATCAGATGACAAAAAAAAAAAAAGAGAGAGAGAAGTTCTTCGCAGAAGCCATAATGCTCCCAGTATCATCACCCCTGCTGCCTCTCTCCCTCCAGCAAGTGATGATATAAGGCTGAAAGTAGTTCCAAGGTGCTATGGACTAAATGTTTTTGTCCTCCAAAAATCCATATACTGAAACCCTAAGGAGATGGCAACGCACTCAAGTATTCTTGCCTGGAGAATTCCATGAACAGAGAAGCCTGGCGAGCTACAGTCCATGCGGTCGCAAAGAGTTGGATACAACTGAGCGACTATCACTCACACACCTCCAATATGATGGGCTTTGGGAGGTAATTAGATTTAGATGAGGTCATGAGGGTGGGACCCCCTCATGACCTTATCTAAATGTTCTTAAAAGAAGAAGCAGAGAGACCAGTACTCTGAGGCCCTCTCTCTCTTTTTTTCCTCTCTCTCCCTGCCATGTGAGGACACAGCAAGAAGGTATGTTTTCTTGGGATCCAAATCACTGTGGGTGGTGACTATAGCCATGAAATGAAAAGACACTTGCTCTTTGGAAGGAAAGCTATGACAAACTTAGACAACATAATAACAAGCAGAGATATCAATTTGCCAACAAAAGTCCATATAGTCAAAGCTATGGTTTTTCCAGTAGTCATGTATGAATATGAGAGTTGAAACACAAAGAAGGCTGAGTGCTAAAGAATTGATGCTTTCAAATTGTGGTGCTGGAGATTTTTGAGAGTCCATTGGACTGCAAGAAGATCAAACCAGTCAGTCCTAAAGGAAATCAACACTGAATATTCATTGTCAAGACTGATGCTAAAGCTGAAGTGCTGATACTTTGGCCATCTGATGTGAAGAGCCAGCTCACTGGAAAAGACCCTGATGCTGGGAAAGATTGAAGGAAGCAGGAGAAGGGGACACCAGAGAAAGAGATGGTTGGATGGCATCACTGACTCAATGGACATGAATTTGAGCAAACTCCAGGAGACAGGGAAGACTGGCATGCTGCAATCCATAGCGTCGCCAAGTCAGACTCGACTTAGCAACTGAACAACACTCAGTCAATGTCGGAACTAGCTAGGGAGAGTGGGGGCATCTTTATGCTATCAGGCCTGGCTCAGGGGCCCACAGTACCTAGACCTCTGATCCACCACATGTACTGCTTCGTCATTGTGGATCATGTGAAAAATCCAACTGTTTCTACCCTTAATGTCCTCTAGTGACAGAGAAAGCCGAGACGGGGTGGATGAATAATGCGTCCCTCGCAGTCCCTGTTGGCTATTTTTCAGGGAGCCCTGTCAACTGCGGCCCATTACAGTGGTTCTTCCAGTCTCCCCTGTGCAGCTGTCCTTAGCTGCAGTGCCCAAGAGCTGGCAGAAGTTCCCAGCAATGAGGTCTGTCCTCCCGAGAATCCTGTCCTATTCAGGCTCATGCCTCTGGTTCCTGGAACCACTTCAAGGTCCTGGACTGGGCCGTACTGTAATCTCTCAGCATGCCACCCATGGGGAGCGCCCATCAGGGCCCCCATGGAGACTCCATGGAGACAACTGGGCTGTTTTCCACCTTCAGTCTCTGAACAGAAGCACCAAGCACAGTTCACCAGCTCATCCCTCCATCAGGTTCAACAAGTTCCTCCAGAGTTCACTGATTCAAGTAACGGCAGCACGAAGCAGGCAGCTGGTCCAGAGACCTCTCCTACTTTCCTTCATATTCAACTGAACCAAGACTTCTAGTCTAGGTCAAAATTCCTTCTCTTTTTACTCTCACGAGCCTTACACTCATTAGACCATTGATCTATATTCTAACTGGCTTCTCTAACTCCAACCTTTGATATCACTAATTTGTCTTCCTCCTTATTTATCTGCTCCTTCCCATGCTCAACAATCTTTGGTGGATCCTTGTCACCAGCACTTTAAAGCCCAAACATCTCAAGGATGAATGGATGGATGGCATCATTGATTCAATGGACGTGAGTTTGAGCAAACTCTGGGAGATGGTAAAGGACAGGGAAACCTGGCGTGTTGTAGCCCACGGGGCTGCAAAGAGTTGGACACAACTGAGCAACTAAACAACAATCTTAGTAAAACATTAAGACATCACACCATCAGAACCTGACCCAACCTTCCTGATTCATCTGTCACTACCTTACACCCTGCATTCAGATCTCACTAAAATATTCATTATATGTATTCCTGGAATTGACCACGCATGTCCCTGCAGGGTTCTCTCTCCTGGGAGGGCTCCATCTGACAACCATGAGCATGTTTATTTAAATTTCACTTCAGGAACTTCCTTTGTGGTCCAGTGGCTAAGACTCCAGGCTCTCAGTGCAGGGGGCCCAGGTGTGATTCCCGGTCAGGGAACTAGATCCCACATGCCACAGCTAAGACCCAGTTCAGTCAAATAAATAAATCTTAAAAAATAAATTTTATTTCAAAAATTGCGTTCTCTAGTTAACCTTCCTACCATCTTCTCAATCTGAGTTTGTACTCTGTTTTTCAAGTTCTTGTAATATTGTATTAACTAATAGGATGATCCTATATTCCAGTTTGCTGGAGACGGTCCTAATTTATTTATTCATGGCTGTACCCTTCAGCATGTGGGATCTTAGTTCCCTGAGTAGGGGCCAAACCTGAGCTCCCTGCATTGGAAGCAGGGAGTCCTAGCCACTTGACTGCCAGGGAAGTCCCACAGTCCCAGTTTATATCTGATGTTCCTGCTTATATATTAATTGATCCCTCCTTTTGCTCTCAGAGATGTCCAGACTGAGACTTCCCTGGTGGTCCAGAGGTTAAAACTTAGCATGTCCCCTGCAGGAGGTGCAGGTTCGATCCCTGATGGAGGAACTAAGATCCCTATACCCTGCAGTGCTGCCAGAAAAAAGAAAAAAATGTCCAGATTAGGTCACCTGTATATATAATTCTTATATTCTAAAACCTTGAATTCCAATTACTTATGTATTCATTTATGGCCCTCCCCCCGTCTGTATGTCTGAGCTGCCTTTCCCCAGGGTCCAGCCAGTACTTAACACACAGCAGATGCTCAATATATTTATTTAAAGTGGGTTTTAGTTGTGGCTCAAAGGATTAGTATGATTTGAAAAGGCAGAGAGTAGAGACATTTTTAAGATGATTACAGTGATTACAAATAATACCAGCAGATATTAATTCCAAGTCCATCCCATGTTTGACAGGTGGATTTCCTGAGAACACATGGCAGGTTTTTCAACTGTGAATGCAGAGCTGTGGCTGCAGCTGCTCCTCAGAGCTGAGCATCCCCAGAGAGGAGGCTGAGCAGTCTGCACAAGGATTTACTCAAGGGTGCACCTGTAAAACAGAGTGGACTCAGGGTTAGTCTGAGGCTACTTTTGTCTGCATGCATGCTAAATCACTTCAGTCGTGGCCAGCTCTTTGCAGCTCCATGTACTGTAGCCTGCCAGGCTCCTCTGTGCATGGGATCCTCAGGCAAGAATACTGCAGTGCATTGCCATGCCCTCTTCTAGGGAATCTTCCCCACTCAAGGACTGAACCAGCATCTTACATTTCTTGCATTGGCAGGCAGGTTCTTACCACTTAAACCTCCTGGGAAGCCCCCAAACAACAAGACATAACCCCTTAACTTCCTTCTGAGAAGGCAGGGCCAGATGAGCTTAGGTTTTTGAGGAGAGCAGAATTACTGTTGTTAAAGCTTATTTAACTTATATGCAGAGAACATCATGAGAAACGCTGGGCTGGAAGAAACACAAGCTGGAATCACGATTGCCGGGAGAAATATCAATAACCTCAGATATGCAGATGACACCACCCTTATGGCAGAAAGTGAAGAGGAGCTAAAAAGCTTCTTGATGAAAGTGAAAGAGGAGAGTGAAAAAGTTGGCTTAAAGCTCAACATTCAGAAAACGAAGATCATGGCATCCGGTCCCATCTCTTCATGGGAAATAGATGGGGAAACAGTGGAAACAGTGTCAGACTTTATATTTTTGGGCTCCAAAATCACTGCAGATGGTGA
>SJYV01016343.1:369490-389513 GCA_006410875.1 Neotragus pygmaeus | reverse complement strand
CCAGTCCACTCTGAAGGAGATCAACCCTGGGATTTCTTTGGAAGGAATGATACTAAAGCTGAAACTCCAGTACTTTGGCCACCTCATGCGAAGAGTTGACTCATTGGAAAAGACTCTGATGCTGGGAGGGATTGAGGGTAGGAGGAGAAGGGGATGACCGAGGATGAGATGGCTGGATGGTATCACTGGCCCGATGGACTCGAGTCTGAGTGAACTCTGGGAGCTGGTGATGGACAGGGAGGCCTGGCGTGCTGCGATCCACGGGGTCGCAAAGAGTCGGACACGACTGAGCGACTGAACTGAACTGAACTGATAAGCTCCAGTACATCTAGAAGCAACCCTCTACCCAGAAAAATACTCCAGAACAACAGCCAGCATTAAAGATAGACAGAGGGTGGCTCTTATAGCAGGTTCTCCTTCTAGAGTTTCTTTTTGAACAGATAAGCAATATCAATAGGTTTTCTCACCTCGTCTTTCACACCTCAACTAACATAAAACTTTGCCTTGTTTGGGGTTTTTTTTCACTTTTTTTTTTTGTTTCTGTGTGTTTTTTAACTTAAAAAATGGTTTTCCTTGACACTCTTCCATATCACAAATTTTCTTATTATTTAAATAGATGGGTAGCATTTCATTGCATCATTTTTAAAGTAGTTCCTTATAATTCCTTTCTTTTTGACTGTGATACATGGCATGTAGGATCTTAGTTCCCCAGCCAGGGATCAAATCCAAGCCCATTGCATCGGCGCTCAGAGTATTAACCACAAGACACCAGGGAAATCCCGTTCCTTGTAATTGCTATGTAGATTGTATACAATATTTTGCTATTGCAAATAATGTGACAAGAACTGAACCAGGGATTTGTGACAATGGTCACATTGTACATGTGCAAGTATATTTGGAAAATAAATTCCACAAAGTGGAAAAGGATATATGCTGCTGTTGCTGTTGCTGCTGCTGCTGCTAAGTCGCTTCAGTCATGTCCGACTCTGTGCGACCCCACAGACGGCAGCCCATTGGGCTCCGTCATCCCTGGGATTCTCCAGGCAAGGACACTGGAGTGGGTTGCCATTTCCTTCTCCAATGCATGAAAGTGAAAAGTGAAAGTGAAGTCGCTCAGTCGTGTCTGATTCAGCGACCCCATGGACTGCAGCCTACTAGGCTCCTCCATCCACGGGAGTTTCCAGGCAAGAGTACGGGAGTGGGATGCCATTGTCTTCTCCGAAAAGGATATATAGATTCATAATTATGATAAATATTGTGTGTCTGAGTGTGACATTTTTTTGTGACTTATTTTGGAATTGTTTTAGGTTTACATAAAAGTTGCAAACGTAACACGGAGTTCCCATTTACCCCTAAAAATCTTGTGTGTTTTTAATACATATATTAAAATTTTTCATGTAGTCAACTCTACTCATCTTTTGCTTTATATTTTCAATTTCTGAAGAAAATAATCCTTGATTTTAAAGGTTATTTTTCACTTTCATCCTTTATACTGAATTATTTAATCATGCGAATATTTTTGGTATATCATACAGAGTGTGAGCTAGGGACATAATTTAATTTTTTCCTTTTTAAATGAAAATTTCCAAGTAGCTTTGCGATTCTTCCTTTATCTCCTGGTATGTGATTTTTGCATTTATTATATATGAAACTTTTTTCATACTTGGGTTTATTTGTGGGCTCTCTATACTGTTACATTGATCTGGCTTTTAAGTTTCAGTGCGTTGGGGACAACTTCATATTTTAATTCATTCATTCTTTATTCTGTTGGCTTGTTAGCTGCTTTTCTTGGATTAATAGCTAAACCATTATGTTTACATGATGCTTTTTTAATAGTGATAGTTTTGTCTCCTTTAGAAAGAATATTGGACACTTTCCCAGTGGTCCAATGGTTAAGAATTCACCTGCCAGTGCAGGGGTAATGGGTTCGATCCCTGGTTGGGGAAGATTCTACGTGCCAAGGAAAAACTAAGCCCAGGCACCACAACAACTAAGCCCCTATGCTGTAACTACTGAAACCTGTGTACCTTACAGCCTGTGCTCTGCAACAGGAGAAGCCACCACAATGAGAAGCTTATGCACTGCACCTAGAGAAAGCCCAAGCTGAGCAACAAAGACCCAGTGCGTTCTAAATAAATAAATAATTTTTAAAAAGAATATTGGGACTTCCCTGGTGATCCTGTGTTTAAGACTTTGCCTTCTAATGCAGAGGGTATGGGTTCAATTCCTGGTTGGGGAGCTAAAATCCCACATGATTTGGGGCCAAAAACCAGAATATAAGAACAAAAGCAATATTATAACAAACTCAATAAAGACTTTTAAAATGGTCCACATCAAAAAATCTTAAAAAAAAAAAAAGAACAAACATTCTCCAAAGGATTTTCATAGGACTTGGATTTTCACTACATAATATTCAATGTGTTCAGGATACAATCTAAAATTACTCAGCATGCCAACTACTAGGGAAAAGTGGCCACTTCTCAAGAGACAATTACCAGATGTCAATCCTGTCAATACTTAGATGTTGGAATGATCAGACAAAGACTTTAAAGCACTATTATAAACATACTCCATGACATATAGGTATATACTTTTGACAATATAAAGATAGACATACATTCTCATCAAAGAAGAGAAAACTTAAAAAGCAAAGGTTGAACATGTAGAACTAAAAACTATATCTGAAATTAAGAATTCACTGCCTGAGTTCAGTAGTAGAATGAAGATGAAAAAAGAAAAAATGAATGTGAGGGTAGATCAATAGAGGCTTTTCCAACCTGAGGAAGAGAGGAAAAACAAGTTTTAAAACAAATAAATTGAGCTTTAGGGATTTGTGATATGATGTTGGATGTTTAACACTGATGTCTTTAAGTCCCAAAATGAGAAGAGAGATATTGGTACAGAAATGATATTTGATGAAATAAGAGTAAAAACTCTCTAAATTTTGTGAAAGATAGAGATTACATAGTCAGGAATATCAGTGAATCCCAAGCAAGACAAACTCAGTGAAAACAAAAACATCATAACTAAATTGATGGAAAACATATAGGAAGAAAAAAATCTTGAACAAAGTCAGACAAAAATGACACATTACATGTATGAGACATCAGTCAAATGACTGAAGATTTCTCATCAAGATCCATAGAGGTTAGGAGACAACAGAACAGCCACCTGTAACAAGCTGAAAGAGTTGTCAACCCATACTTTAAACCCAATAAATATACTCCACAAGGCAAAGTAGACATTTTCAGATTAAGAAAAGTAGGAATTCATTGCCAGAGAATCTGTTCTAAAAGAAATGCTAAAGGAAGGTCTTAAGGCTGAAGGGAAATGATACCAAAGCAAAACCTAGAACTTCAGGAATCAGGAAAGATGAAGAACAACAGAAATTCTAAAACTTGGAATAAAAATCTATTTTTCTTGTCTTCAGTTCTTGAAAATATGTGTGATCAGTAAGAACAAAAATTATTATATACTGGTTAGTGCCACTGGAATTCTCATACATTACTGGTAAGAATGCAAACAATATAGCCATTTTAGAAAGCTATTTGGCAGAAAGAAAGCTATTTTTTCTTATAAAGATAAACATACACTTACCATATAACTCAACAATCCCATTCCTAAATATTTACCTCAGAGAAATAAAAATTTATGTTTATACAAAAACTTGTATGCATATGTTTAGAGCAGTTTTATTCATAATCACTGAACTAGAAACAATTCAAGTGTCCTTCAATTGGTGAATGGATAAACAAGCTGAGGTGTATCCATACAACAGACAACGTTCTACAATTTATATGACCTTCTGCAAAGCTCAAAACTATAGTGGTGGAATAGTTTCTCAAGGTTTAGGGTTGGTGGAAAGAATTGATTATGAAAGGGAAGCACAAGAAGGTTCGTGGGAGTGATAGAATTACTCTGTACCTTGATTGTGATGGTGACATGACTCTACGCATTTCTCAAAACTCAAAACTGAACACCAAACAAGTTCATTATTCTCAATGTAAATTTATAAATAATTTTTAAAAATTCATCAGTCTGTTAATTTCTTCACTTTTACATATCCCTTTCTTAAGTCAACATCCATATTTCTAAAAGCTGAGTACAAATGGGACGCTTGCATATTTCAATATTTAACAATTTACCAAAGGAGCTTGCTTTAAAAAAGAATCTTAGTGTAATCCTTTTGTGAAATAAACTTAGTGCATCTGATACTCGATGTTATCTATGTAAACCAGAGTTTTGAACTCCATCATCACCATCACTTAAAGTGAGGTGGCTCTGCAACTCTGATGATCCTACAGGATAGTCTTCCCTCCTGCAGTTCTAACCAAGGGCAGGCTAGGTAAGTTATTCTCACAGCCTTTCCAGTACAACTGGAAGAAAAAGTGAGAGCACTCTTAGGTAGTTCAAGTCCCTAGGACCCGCCCCTGGAGACACCCACATCCTCTGACTTAGTATGGAGGACCCTGGGAGGCAGGGCTCAGGTGCCTGCACTGAGGACTTGCCCTTTCTTAGTCTGTGCTGTTAGCTAAAGATCACTGGGTCCTGGGCCCCATTCAGCTGAATTATGGCCATCTCTATTCTCTCACCCTGCCAGTCCTGATGTCAAGGGCAAACAACAGCATCACAAGGAGGAAGTCGCCTTTGCATCAACCTGGTGCCTAGTGATGGATGCCAGACATGACACCCGTTCGACAAGCCGGGTGAACTCTGGGCAGCACGTCTGGCTGCTCCTTCTCCACAGTGAGCTCAGGTGCCCTGCTCTCCAGTTTGCACATCCTGGTCACGTTTCCTCGGGCCTCACTTTCCTGAGCTGTGTTTCAGGTTCAGTAGTCTTTCAAAAAATCACAGATAGCTGTGCCTTAGCGCCTCCTAGGACCGTGTTCCTTGCTTTGCTCAATAACTTCCTGGAAAAACAATGGATACAAATCTCACTGTTATCAATGGCAGAGCATAATAGATGTCTAAGTGTATAAACATCCTCTCTCTATAAAGCAAACCAGTGTGGCTTCTAGACATTGAGGTCTCCTTTGGCAAAGAAGCTAATCCACCCCTCCTGCCACACACAACACCACACACACACACACACACACGCGCGCGCGCGCGCGCGAATTTCTCTGGCAAATAAATCTTTATTGGAATATAGTGGGATTTTTGTCTGGCGAGCAGCCTAGTAGTCACTCTCTTGGGTTCCTTAAATTGTTGTTGTTCAGTTGTTAAGGTGTGTCCAACTCTTTTGTGTTCCCGTGGACTGTAGCCTGACAGGCTTCTCTGTCTATGGGATTTCCTAAGCAAGAATACTGGAGTGGGTTGCCACTTGCTTCTCCAGGGGATCCTCCTGATCCAGGGACTGAACCTACATTGCCTGCTCATTAAATTACCCAAGCTTTAATGCAGTGATTCTGGGAGGCATAAGCTTGAACTCAGTTGCTGGATATTAAACCACTCCTGGGAGCTCCAAGCTCCTGATGAAGCGCTTCCCCCCCTTCCTATGGCACACAGATGCCTCTGCCTTTCTCTCAGTTCCATCCAGCACTCCCCACCTTTACAGAAGGAGAAAGTAGTGCACAACTCAACCCAATGGGAAGATATTCCTTTCTTAAATTAATTCATCTATTTCCGGCTATGCTGGGTCTTTGCTGCTTCAAGGGCTTTCCTCTAGTTGCAACAAGCATGGGTTGCGCTCTAGTTGCAGTGTGTTGGCTTCTCATTGCTGCAGCTCCTCTTGTTGCAGAGCATGGGCTGTAGAGCATGGGCCCAGTAGTTGTGGCACATGGGCTTAGCTGCCCCTTGGCAGGTGGGATCCTCCTGGACCAGGGATCAAACTCATGTCTCCAGCACTGGCAGGTGGATTCCTTACCACTGAGCTACCAGGGAAGACTGGATATTCTTCAATAAAGCATGCATTTAGTAAATAAGAAGAAACAGACTATAGCATGAATGTCCTCTCATATCGCCAACATATACCAAGAGCTTTTCTTTTTCTGGGGCTCTCAGTGCAGATGGAAAGGATCGATGGATACTGCTAGGTTTTCAAAATAAAGCATAAGTCAAATATAAATTAATTGCCTTATCACCGAGAAGCCAAGAAGTATCCACTAATGAGAAAGAATCCACCAAACCCTTTTTCCAATCCATTCTTCATCCTCTGTCAGGCTCACCCTATGCTATCTGATCTAGACATTGAGGGATGGTAACAGGACTGATAAATGCCCCCAGACCAGCTCTGCCTCATCTGTCTTGCCAAGCCAGGTTCATCCTTAAGGATCCCATGACTACACCAGCTATAGGTGTAGAAACTTTTTTTAGAACATTTTATGCCTGCGTCCCTAAGTCTTCATTTCAAAAGTTTTAATTTACTCACACCCTGATTAAAAACAATTTCTACATGGTGACATAAGAGCTTGGAGCATTTAAGTTGATAGAATATTTTATAGATATTTAATGAAATGTCCATTGATGTTCTTTGATTTCATTTTCAGAAATCAATACATTTCTTTTTGTTTTCCAAACAGTTCCACTGTTCTCTATAAAGCTGGCACTCCTAAGGTGCTGAATCTACAGTGCTTAACAGATACAATGGCTTTGCACAAGGGAACACAGAAAAGATACCTCTGAGCCAAATCCTTAGTACACACAGCTCAAGACATTTGTACATGGTTGAATAGAGGAGAAACTCGGGGCCCTAACACCCACCTGCCATTGGTTTCATTTATATTTTCACTCGATCTTTACAACAGTCTTTTTAAGCTTTTAATTATCATTCTCACCTAACATAACAGAGAGAAACCATAGAGCACAGTCATAGCGACTTGTCCAAGGGCCCACCATTAGCAAGCTGGCTTTTCAATCTAGGACTCATGCCCCAAGGGCTTCCCAGGTGGCGCTAGTGGTAAAGAACCCACCTGCCAGTGCAGGAAACACAAGAGATGTGTTCCATCCCTGGGTTGGGAGGATCCCCTGGAGGAGGGCATGGCAACCCATTCCTGTATTCTTGCCTGGAGAATCCCCATGGACAGAGAGTGCCCATGGGGTTGCAAAGAGTCAGACACGATAAGCAACTTAGCAGGCTACGCTTGTGGCCCCTAAGTCCACAGTTTGCAGCTGACCCATGACTCCTGCAGGTACGGTGAAAGGCGCAGGTAACACAATGGCGACCCTATCACACTTCGTCACCTACCTCACAGATCTAGAGACCTTACTCATCATAATGGTCTTCAACTTAGACAATTTGCCTTGAGAGTTTTTCCTTCAGGGTTGTTTCATACATGTACCTTATATAGAGCCATCTTGCAAGTTAGATCTCTGAGTAAAGACTTCTCTGTACTCTCTCACTCCCAAACAAAATAGCATGTAGCATATAATAAACACATATCAAAATAATTCATGTCTCCACCATTGGGCATAAGGTAAAGAAACATATGGGAAACGTTTCCAGGCTATGAAGTATCTTCAACACAGTGATCAATAAATAAAATATTCATAAGCATGCCTTGATATAGATCTGACTTACAGATACAAAAGATTTAGTTCGACTCCTATAGAAACCCACAGGAATGAAATATCCTTTGGAAATGCTGCCATTTGAAAAAAATTCTGGTACCTAAAGAGTCCAGAAGCTGAGACAAATGTGGTTTTCCAGTTTGAAGGGTGAGAGATGAGATGTGTCTTGTGTATTAATGAAAATCAGATGCCACCTTGTGGTCAGAAACAGAAATTCAGCAAAAAAAAAGATTGTTCTGAGAATCAAATATTAGTACTATAGAATTACATCCATAAGTAACATGGCCTTTCCACATGGAGACAGTGTGTTCCAACATTAATTCTCAAACACTTTTTTGCTCAAATCTGTGACATCCTTATGTGAACCATGAACTTCCAGATGTTCAAGCTGGATTTAGAAAAGACAGAAGAACCAGAGATCAAATTGCCAAAATCCGTTGGATCATCGAAAAAGCAAGAGAGTTTCAGAAAAACATCTACTTCTGCTTTATTGACTATGCCAAAGCTTTTGACTGTGTAGACCAAAATAAACTCTGGAAAATTCTTAAGGAGACTGGAATACCAGATCATCTGCCCTGCCTCTTGAGAAACCTGTATGCAGGTCAAGAAGCGACAGGTAGAACTGGACATGGAACAGACTGGTTCCAAATAAGGAAAGAAGTACGTCAAGGCTGTATATTGTCACCCTGCTTATTTAACTTCTATGCAGAGTACATCATGAGAAATGCTGGGCTGGGGAAAGCACAAGCTGGAATCAAGATTGCCAGGAGAAATATCAATAACCTCAGACATGCAGATGACACCACCCTTATGGCAGAAAGTGAAGAAGAACTAAAGAGCCTCTTGATGAAAGTGAAAGAGGAGAGTGAAAAAGTTGGCTTAAAGCTCAACATTCAGAAAACGAAGATCATGGCATCTGGTCCCATCACTTCATGGCAAATAGATGGGGAAACAGTGGAAAGAGGGAGAGACTTTCTTTTGGGGGGCTCCAAAATCACTGCAGATGGTGACTGCAGCCATGAAATTAAAAGATGCTTGCTCCTTGGAAGAAAAGTTATGATTAACCTAGACAGCATATTAAAAACCAGAGACATTACTTTGCCAATAAAGGTCCATCTAGTCAAAGCTATTGTTTTTCCAGTAGTCATGTATGGATGTGAGAGTTGGACTATAAAGAAAGCTGAGCACCAAATAATTGATGCTTTTGAACCGTGGTGTTGAAGAAGACTCCCTTGGACTGCAAGCAGATCCAACCAGTCCATCCTAAAGGAAATCAGGCCTGAATATTCATTGGAAGGACTGATATTGAAGCTGAAACTCCAGTACTCTGGCCACCCGATGCAAAGAACTGACACATTTGAAAAGACCCTGATGCTGGGAAAGATTGAAGGCAGGAGGAGAAGGGGATGACAGAGGATGAGATGGTTGGATGGCATCACCAACTCAATGGACATGACTTTGGGTAAACTCTGGGAGTTGGTGATGGACAGGGAGGCCTAGTGTGCTGCAGTCCATGGGGTCACAAAGAGTCGGACACGACTGAGCGACTGAACTGATTGATGACATCTTTACAGATATAACCCTTAATTCACACATGACATTTACAAGCTTCTTGAACACCCCCTTCCTCCACTCTAATTTACAGGACTGGTTGCCATTTCACCCTAAATCCACTGTTGATTAACCCCTAACGCAGCGGTCCCCAACATTTTGGCACCAGGGACCAGTTTCATATAAGACGATTCTTCTGTAGACTGGGGTTGGGAATATGTTTTGAGATGATTCAAGTGCATTACATTTATTGTGCACTTTATTTCTATTTTTATTACATCAATTCCATCTCAGATCATCAGGCATTAGATTCCAAAAGTTGGGAACTCCTGCCCTAGGGCATTCCAAACTCAATAGGGGTTTGCAAAACACAATTAATGCTGATTTTTGCTTGCAATGGAAATGCAAAATGGTAGCCCCTTTGAAAGACAGCTTGGCAGTTTTTTACAAAATTAAAATAATCTTACCATATAATTTGATAATCACATTTCTTTCAACCCAAAGGAGTTGAAAACTATGTCCTCAAAAAAAAAAAAAAAAGCCCACAGATGTTTATAAAAGCTTTATTCAATTTTTTTGTTTGTTCTTTGATTTTTACAAGATTGTGTTGGTTTCTGCCATACAACAATGTGAATGAGCCGCAGGTATACATATATCACCTCCCTCTTATGCCTTCCTCTCCTGCCCCCATCCCACCCTTTGAAGTTATCACAGAGCGCCAGACTGGGCTCCCTGTGTTTAACAGCTTTATTTATTTATTTGGAAGCAACCAAGTTGTCATTCAGTAGGTGAATGAGTTAAAAAATAAATAAATAATGGAATAGACTTGTGAACACAGCAGAGGAAGAAGAATGTAGGACAAATTGGAGAGTAACATTGAAACGTATATATCACCATATATAGAATAGACAGCTAGTGGGAAGTTGCTGTATAATATAGGGAGCCCAACCTGGTGAAAACCTAGAGGAGTGGGATGGGGGGGTGGGCAGCTTATGGTTGATACTTAGGGCTGATTCACGTTGCTATAGGGCAGAAACCAACACAGCATTGTAAAGCAATTATCCTCCAATTAAACATAAATTTTAAAAAAACTGGCACAATCAGAAAATGGAATATTATTCCATGCTAAAAATAAATGAGCTATCAAGCCATGAAAAGACATACAGGAAAATTAAAATACATTGAAAGAAGCCACTCTGAAAAGATGATATACTGTATAATTCCAACTATATGACATTCTGGAAAAGTCATTAACTATGGAGGAGCAAATTGATCAATGGTTGCATGGGTTAGAGGGAAGTAGGGATGAACAGAAGAGCACACAGCAATTTTAGGGCAGTGAAACTGTAATAGTGGACATATGTCATTGCACATTTGTTCAAACCCATAAAATGTACACACCACCAGGAAGGAACCCTATTTTTAGTTTTTTAAAGGAACCTCCATACTGTTCTCCATAGTGGCGGTACCAATTCACATCCCCCAACAGTGCAAGAGGGTTTCTACAATGGAATATTCATCATAAAAAGGAATGAAATTGGGTCATTAGAGAGGCGGATGGATCTACAGTCTGTCATACAGAGTGAAGTCAGAAAGAGAAAAACAAATATCATATATTAATGCATATATGTTTCTGGAGAAGGAAATGGCAGCCCATTCCAGTATTCTTGCCTGGAGAATCCCAGGGATGGAGGAGCCTGGTGGGCTGCCGTCTATGGGGTCGCACAGAGTCGGACACGACTGAAGCAACTTAGCAGCAGCAGCAATACATATACGTGGAATCTCGAATAATGGTACAGATGAATTTATTTGCAGGGCAGTAACAAAGAGACGGACATAGAGAATGAATATGTGGACACAGGGGAAGAGGGGAGGGAACAAACTGGGAGATTAGCATTGACATAACGAACCCAGGTCTCCCGCATATGCAGGCAGATGCTTTAACCTCTGAGCCACCAGGGAAACCCATCTATATGCTACCAGGTATAAAATAGGCAGCTAGTGGGAAGCTGCTGTGTAGCAANATACATATACGTGGAATCTCGAATAATGGTACAGATGAATTTATTTGCAGGGCAGTAACAAAGAGACGGACATAGAGAATGAATATGTGGACACAGGGGAAGAGGGGAGGGAACAAACTGGGAGATTAGCATTGACATAACGAACCCAGGTCTCCCGCATATGCAGGCAGATGCTTTAACCTCTGAGCCACCAGGGAAACCCATCTATATGCTACCAGGTATAAAATAGGCAGCTAGTGGGAAGCTGCTGTGTAGCAACGGGAGCTCAGCTCAGTGGTCTGTGATGACCTAGAGGGGTGGGATGGGGGTAGGGGAAGGGATATATGTATACAAATAACTGATTCACTTCCGTGTACAACAGACACTACACAGCGTGGTAGAGCAATTATGCTCCAATAAAAAGAGTGAGCCCCACGTGTCAATGTAAGTTCATCAGTTGTAACAAATGTACAACTCTGGTGGGGATGTTGATCATGGGGGGGACTGTGCATATGTAGAGGGTCAGCAGGTATGAGACTTCTCTGTACCTCGATTCTATTGTGAGCCAAAAACTGTTCTAAAAATTAAAGTATGTAATTTTCAAAAGTTTAGACATGATAGACTCTACAATTAAAAAATGCCACGGGAAGACCTCACTGACTTCCTGTAGTGATGTACAATGTGAAAACAAGGGTTTGCTGGTATCACGTTCCTGAAGCTGTAGGCTCTCAAGGTGACCTATTTTCTTTCAGGCACCTGACTTGGAGTTCAACACAGACAACAGCCCTCACTCAGAATTTAGGATGACACAGGCAAATCATCCAATTACCGCAACACAGAGATGCAGCTATTAAAGATACCGTAAAAACAAAGATGTGAAATACATTTCCATCCATCATTTTCCTGTACAGAGCTCCTGATTTTTTATATTTCCTTTGTAGAGTAGTTTAGGAAGTGAGATGTGAGTCTCAGTAAAGCAAAAAAATAATAAATGATTCTTTCTGGCAGGTAGGCTAAAAGGCCTGCGAAGATTCTCCTTGTCATCTCACATAAAAAACAAGTCATCATACTTTAATTACAGACTTAGACACTGAATAGAGCCTGGATTAGAAGAACACAGGCTGTCGCAGCTGGAGGAACTATTACAGGTCATCTGACCCAACCCTTTCATGTTGCAGGTGAGAAAACTAGACCAGAGAGATTAAATGATATGTCCAAGGTCACTCAAGATTGCCCAGCTAGTTAGTACCCACCAGGATGGCTCAGACAGTAAAGAAACTGCCTCCGAGGCAGGAGACCCAGGTCCCATTCCTGGATTGGGAAGATCCCCTGGAGACAGAAATGGCAACCCACTCCAAAATTCTTGACTGGAGAATCCCATGGACAGAGGAGCCTGTTCAGCTACAGTCCATTGGGTCGCAAACAGACGGACACGACTGAGTGCCTCACACACACACAGGGCAGTGTCCAGGTCTTTGAACTGCACTCATCTACTATAATTCAATGGTTAAAATGAACCAGAGCAAATAAATTACCTCATTATACCAGCAATAAAAATTATTCTTGTATTAGTATTCAGTACGAGGTAATTACATGCTTTTCAAATTTGGCTTTCAGAAACTTGCTGATCATAAAAACAAAAGAATTACAGAGGTCAAGGTGGAACTACAAGATAACATCAATAAACTAAGATTTTTGGCCTAGGTCAAATCAGCAAAAATAATCTCTTCAAAATAGGAAGCTGGATCGAGTGAAGCGTTTGAGTAAGCATCCAAGAACTTCTGTGAATGAGTGCTTTCGGCAACCCTCGATCAATGGAACACCATGAGGCTTGGTGTTCCATGCGTGTGAAGGGACTTTTTCCACCACAATGAATAACAGGTTCAGAGTTTGGCCCGGTATTTCCATCAAGAACATTCTTTGTTCCTGGCTGTTGTTCCCAGTACGATTGTCATCTCAGGACCATTAATCATGATCCTCTTAGTATCAAATGCTTGAGGGAAAACATGAGGCGTCGTCTAATTGGCCCTCAGCCCCCCGCCCCTGCCTAAAGACCATGTATGTGCATGCATGTGCACTCAGCTATGTACTGCAGCCCTCCAAGCTCCTCTGTCCAAGGGATTTTCCAGGAAAGAATACTGGAGCGGGTTGCCATTTCCTTCTCCAGGAGTCTTCCTGACTCATGGATCAAACCTCCCATCTCTTGCATCTCCTACATTGGCAGGTGGATTCTTTAGCAGCTAAGCCACCAGACTGACTATACACTTTCCTTATTTTTTGTTGTGTTCAGTCGCTCAGTTGTGTCTGACTCTTTGCAACCCTATGGACTGTAGCACACCAGGCTTTCCTGTCCTTGACTGTCTTGCGGAGTTTGTTCAAATTCACGTCCACGAGTTGGTGATGCCATCCAACCATCTGTCGTCCCCTTCTCATCCCACCCTCAATCTTTCCCAGCATCAGGGTCTTTTCCAGTGAGTCAGCTCTTAGCATTAGGTGGCCAAAGTTTTATAGCTTCAGCTTCAGCATCAGTCCTTCCAATGAAGATTCAGGGTTGATTTCCTTTAGGATTGACTGGTTTGATCTCCTTGCAGTTCAAAGGACTCTCAAGAGTCTCCTCTAGCACCATAGTTCGAGAGCATCAATTCTTCTTTGCTTAGCCTTCTTTATGGTCCAACTCTCACATCCATACATGACTACTGGAAAAACCATAGCTTTAACTAGATGGCCCTTTGACAGCAAAATGATGTCTCTGGTTTTATTATGCTGTTTAGGTTTTTCCTAGCTATCCAAATTAAACCATGGATAAGACCACTGGAGATGCTAGAAAATCAGGAAGAACCAAAAGAAGCTGCTAGCACTTGAGTGTCAACAGCTGCCAGACTGGTGATGTTCTTTTAGTCCTAGACCCAAGGCAGTTGAAGTTTGTACATTGCTTTGAGTTCCAGGTAATTTCAGTTGTCATGATGTACTCTCGTTATGGAAAGTGGTTACTATAAAGCAACATCCATTAAAACCTTGTGAAGTCTAGCCCTACAGGAAAAAATGGCATATGGGTATCCATAATTACTTTTATTAAAATATATACATTATTTTATTCCAAACTTTATACAGATTCAACCAGGCAAAGGGAGAGGATTTGTTGTCCTATTTCACTCACCTGATTGCATGAAGTTCAAAACTTGAATGCTGAGATATAC
The DNA here is from genome assembly GCA_006410875.1 of Neotragus pygmaeus. Taxonomy (NCBI): domain Eukaryota; kingdom Metazoa; phylum Chordata; class Mammalia; order Artiodactyla; family Bovidae; genus Neotragus; species Neotragus pygmaeus. The sequence goes on along the minus strand of SJYV01016343.1, from coordinate 375,256 downwards.
ATGTCACCTGTCAACCAATGCCAGAAGCATCCTTCAAGAGAATATTTTCAACATTCAGCAGAAGCCAGAATCTACTCACATAGACACACACACATAAATGATGAGAACAAAGGCTCCCAAAACCTTTTGGCTAAGATCAAGTGTAACATGGGGGTTTCCCAGGTGACTCTGCGGTAAAGAATCTGCCTGCAATGCAGGAGACTCACGTTCGATCCTTGGGTCAGGAAGATCCCCTGAAGGAAATGGCAACCCACTCCAGTATTTTTGCCTGGGGAAATCCCACGGACAAAGGAGCCTGGTGGGCTACAGTCCAGGGTGTCCCAAAGACTCGGACATGACTGAGTGAGCACTTCTCTTAGAGAGCCAAGGGTCAAGATGACAATGACAAAGAACCAAGCGTTCACAATCCACCGCCCTGAGCTTCACAGGCGTTGTAGCATGAGCTTTGTAGCATGAGCTTTCAGCAGTGAGTCCTTGACAACAGAAATTCACAAGAACTTTAAGACGAGGCCCAAGCTTCAATTGCCTTGGGATGGAGGCCCCAAAATCTCCACTATGATCTCAAATTTATAATTTTTCTTCACATAGGAGTTTCAGATGTCCGCAGTCACGGGCTGGACTGTCCTTCCTAAGGTGACACTTGTATCCTATATCCTCTACTTCTTCTCGGATGGCCCACACGCTATGGAAAGTGAAAGATGACAGCTGCCACCAGTAAATAAAACGAGTAAAGAGCTTCTTAAAGAAGATAAGACAACCATGGAATTCTAAACCGTGGATGAGTCATCACATATGCACCCCTTCACAAAAGGGGGCTCACATGTCCCCCAAATAATGTTACTTTTAGGAGGTAAGGATAGAGCAATGACTGGGCTTCCCTGGTGCCTCAGAGAGTAATGAATCTGTCTGCAGTGCAGGAGACCTGGGTTTGATCTTTGGATTGGGAAGATCCTAGAAAAGGGAATGGCAACTCACTCTGGTATTCTTGCCTGGAGAACGCCATGGATAGCGGGCTCTAAGGTTCATGTGATCGCAAAGACTGGGACATGACTGACATGACTAACACTTTCACTAGAGAAATGACTTAGCTTGGAAGTATTCTCAAATTTTATTAATGTATTGGAATGTCCAAGTTTTTAAACAATGTATCTGATCTGGGATCCCTGGTGAAAATTCCTTCCTTCCCACTAGAATACCAGGAGAGCTCAGGTGCTCTATAAATCATTTAACTCCCTTTTTAAAAGTTTATTAAATTTGTTACAAGATTGCTTCTGCTTTACCTTTTGGTTTTTTGGCCATGAGACATGTGGGATCTTAGCCCACCAACCAGGGATCAAACCTGCACTCCCTACACCAGAAGGCGAAGTCTTACCCATCAGGGAAGTCCCCAGTCATTTAACTTCTTGATTGATATCCAGTGTGCTTCCAGATTTGACTTTCATGAACAAGCCTGGGATAGGCATTTTTGAATACTTGTCCAATTAGATGTATATTAGATGGGTATTGGAATATTGTCACGAACATTAGGATGGCACTCAGAGGGAAAGCAGCTGAACCTGGTAGAAGTGGGATTTAGAAAGGAATCAGAAGAAGCCCCAGGAGTAGCACAGTTGGTAAAGAATCTGCCTGCAGTGTAGGAGATGAAAGAGACGCAGGTTCGATCCCTGGGTTGGGAAGATCCCCTAGAGAAGAGCATGGCAATCCACTCCAGCATTATTGCCTGGAGAATCCCAGGGACAGAGGAGCCTGGTGGGCTACAGTTGCAAAGAGTCAGACGTGACTGAAGTGACTTAGCACACACCCAAAGGGAAGAAGGGAGAGAGCGAGCCAGAGAAGATAGGCATGAACGTAGCAGGCAGGAGGGTTGGGCATCGCAGGTACCATCAGCCTCTCACCCTCGTGGTCCCACAAAGATAGAAGAGCTGCCACCCTCCCCAGCAGAACTGAGCAATACCCAAGGAGGTTCCCAGCCATGCCCTGGGCCTCTCACATGATCATCTCTGGGCTAGCCAAGGCGGCCACCTGCTTCAGTTTTGATAAGTGGGCTGAAGGGTACTCTCCATCTAAGCCATAGATCCTGGTCCTTAATGCACGAGACTGCAGGAGGCACAAGTCCCATGAGTTAGGTTCCTTTTCTCCATCCACTTCCCTCTCATATCCACATCCCTACCACAGAACCCACGACACTTCAAAGATCAAGGCTTTATTTTCCATAGCTCCAGTGTCACAACTGTAGCAGCACATCAGAAACATCCCCACACAGAAACACACATTTCTCCCCTTCTTCCGAGAGTTGGTGATGACTTGAGAGGCAGAAACCATGATATTTACGATGGGCATTTAAGAAACGACACTGGCCCACCATGGTAACATACACCATGCATCTCACAGGTTAAGCAGCAGCAGTACATTTGTATTCAACAGGCACACTCATCCTTAAGAAATAAGGAATATTCTGCAGCACGGTGGTGTATGAAGTGGACAAGGAGGGGAGACTGAATAATTATTTCAGAATTCAACCTGGTCTTTCTTCCATTTGCCTAACGTTAACACTAATAGAGAGTATGTTTAGGGGTATGTTTAGAGAGAGGTAAACACTTCCCCCAGCAGCTTGATCTCCATGGGCATTTTGCATCCCTGAGTGGGACAGAAGCTTGTTGCAACAGACTTCCACTGGGGAGATGGGGGTGGGGGTTACCTCTGAGAGGGGACAGGTCAGCAGTCAAGCTTCCCAGCCCAGAAGAAGACCCTGTTCATCAGGCACGTGTGAGAGCTGTCTGACGTGGGTCTCTGTTGTCTGTCATCTGCAAACTATCCTGGGAGGCACAGTGTGCAAGGTGTCAAGATGCTGATGTCCCAGGACCACCTGAGTTCTTTCTGAGAATGAGAGCACCGCAAGGAGCCCAGGTCTGAGCCCGGTGACAATGCACAGCATGGACCCTGCCCAAGGTGAACGGCCAAAGGTCAAGGTCAGGACCAGGCTGGGTCAGAATGAAAACACACACTTGCTTCCTACTCATTTTAAAAGAAAACTGCGAAGCCACTGGGTTTTGGAGAGAGGCCTGGGAAGGTGTAGCTGAAGGAAACAGGTTTGCATTTGCTCCCAGGGATAATCTGGCTCAGATGTGCCATTTCAGAAAACAAGGCGGCATGTCCCCAGATGGCGTGTACCACACCAGGTTGAAGATGGTTCAAGAAGCATCCTGACTGTGCACGAGGGCCCAGGTCCTTTCAGCAGCTGCTAGGGGGACCTGGGCGGCGAGAGGCTTTTTAAGGGAGACATTCATGATGGGCAGGGGAAACAGATAAATGTCATAGATACACTGCCTGTGTTTCTTAAAATCCCTAAAACTGCACAGGGAAACACAGATCAGGACTGAGTCCAACACACACACACAGACAAGAATACCGGAAGTGCCTGGGTTAAAAGGTGGATGGAGAATGAAGTCCAAGGATCAAGGTGGGATTGATCCCATTTTCCTGCCCAACAAGTAGCCAAGGACTGGTATTTCAAGGGCTTCTAAGTGCTAGCCCTGAGAGGCATACATCCACGTCACCCACCAGGGAAGGAAATGGTTTTAGTAAGTCCAGCCACCCTAATTCCACCGGGGGCCACTGTGCTCCAGCATGAGCCATGCTTGCCACCCAATATGTGTGTGTGTGGCAGGGGATGAGCTCACAGCTAGAGGAAAAGCCCCAGGGTCAGATCTTTGGTCCTGGAATTTCCAGCAAAACACAAAGGGAAAAGGCATATGACGGTGATTGATTGAATAAGGATTAAAAAAAAAAAAAAGTAGCTAAAAGTATTATTTTTTTTTCAACGTACCTTTTTCCCCTATGAAAAGAGAAATTCAAAATATAAACCTTATACTTATTATTTTACATTCAAGTGGAACTTCCATGGGGAGCTCAACACGATTTTAGGCCACATGGAGCAATGTATTACTTTGGTGCCCTGTGACTTAGCCTAATGGAGAAATTCAGCCCTCTTACTATTTTTTTTAAATTCCCAGCTGTAACACTTGCTTGTACACACACACAGGCACACACTCAAATTCAAAAACTTCTACATAGAAAAATAAAGGATAAACATTATCCATCTATTTTATACTGTGTACTGGAACTTTTATGTACATAACTTTTTGCTTCCTCTTTAATGTTTTCAGCACTGCACACGTTCTTCCTTCCTGTGTGATCTATGGACAATTCTAGGGGAGGAGATGCTACACTGAAGGAAAAGCTACATCGCTCTCGGGGTTGGGGAGGAAGAGAAATCACAATTTCTCGCTCCCCAGCCGGTCTTCCCCCCATCTGCTATCACCTGGTATGTCCCAGCGGACGGCCATCGGGTAAGCAGCTGTCCTGTCCTCTCCTCCTTCTAAGAAGGGGTCAGGGCACACGGAAGACCCCTCCTGCCAACCCTGTGCCCCAATCATCTTGGTGTGAGGGCAGGGGAGTGGGCGCAGGCAGGGAGAAAGCCTTTGCACAATCAAAGACGCCGGCGTCGCTTCCCACAGCCCGTTCCTTTAGTAGGGAGTTCGATTCTCCAGCTTGTGTTTGGTGAGGAAGTACTTGAAGAACTCATAGACGGACCAGGAGATGGCAGTGGATGGCATCTGGTAGATGACCCGGGCCTGCACACCTTTGAAGTACCCGGGCAGGCCATTGAGCTGGTACACCGTCCGGAAGGCATTGGCCATGCCCGACAGCCGGCCGCTGATGTTGGCCAGGTTGAGGGCCATGTTCTCCTGAGTGTTGAGGAGGGTCTTACAGACGTCCAGGGGGGTGGTGGCGGCGGCGGCCAGGGCCCCGGCCAGCCCGCCTGAGATGATGTGGGACTGCGGGTTGTAGCCCCGGTAGGGGTTGATCTGCTCCTGCAGGAACTCGTAGGTGATGAAGTGGATGGACTGGAAGGGAATGTTCATGGTCAGCTGCGTGGTGTAACTCCGATAGAAGGCCCCCAAGCCCTCCGTCCCCCACACTGTCCGGATGCAGCTGAGGGCCGACCGGTGCGGAGAGTTGTACATCTGCATGCGTTGCTTCACGACTGTGGTCGGGCCGCAGGGGGGTTGGGCTTGGCCCCACCCCGGGTCGGAGTGAGATGGGAAGCCAAGCCATAAAGAGAAACAAGCAAGTTTAGACACGGGAAACAGGGCACCGAGAGCAGCACACACGCCCAGCCCCAGCCCGGGACACCGCCGGGGGCGAGCCCCGGGCCAGCCCGCTTTCCACACACCTCCGGGGCCCAGTGCCAGGAGCCAGGAGGTGGCTCTCTCTTGATGTTTCTCCTGCCTGCCTCTGGGCTCAGGTGGCCCCACACCAGGCGGCCACTTCAGACTCCCCGAGCTGATCCCCCAGGTCCTGTCTGCCTTGGGCATCACACACGCCGGGGATTTCAATCCTGCTTCCTTGCTCCTTTGCCCTCCTCTGTCCCACCATGTCTACTGGACACGTGGCCTGTCTTTTATTCTCAGTGGTCTCCACCCCACTGATAGCGTTTTTAGCTTCCGGGTCTCAGTGCTCTTGAAAGAGACACTCGAATGATGTTAGCCCAAGTTTGATGACAAACTCCACTGAGGACTCAGGCTCTGTTAATACAAAAGTAACTGGTGGTTCAAAGGACAAATACTGCGATCCCTTTAGGCTTAGAATTTTAATTGTCTCCAAGCACTGCAAGATAAACGCATACAGTGTGCTTTAATTCTAAAGGAATAAAGATATAATGTCAAGGAGAAAAGAGGAGAGTTGAACTTCATTTTTTTTTTT
>SJYV01016343.1:311194-369457 GCA_006410875.1 Neotragus pygmaeus | reverse complement strand
AGAGAAATCACAATTTCTCGCTCCCCAGCCGGTCTTCCCCCCATCTGCTATCACCTGGTATGTCCCAGCGGACGGCCATCGGGTAAGCAGCTGTCCTGTCCTCTCCTCCTTCTAAGAAGGGGTCAGGGCACGCGGAAGACCCCTCCTGCCAACCCTGTGCCCCAATCATCTTGGTGTGAGGGCAGGGGAGTGGGCGCAGGCAGGGAGAAAGCCTTTGCACAATCAAAGACGCCGGCGTCGCTTCCCACAGCCCGTTCCTTTAGTAGGGAGTTCGATTCTCCAGCTTGTGTTTGGTGAGGAAGTACTTGAAGAACTCATAGACGGACCAGGAGATGGCAGTGGATGGCATCTGGTAGATGACCCGGGCCTGCACACCTTTGAAGTACCCGGGCAGGCCATTGAGCTGGTACACCGTCCGGAAGGCATTGGCCATGCCCGACAGCCGGCCGCTGATGTTGGCCAGGTTGAGGGCCATGTTCTCCTGAGTGTTGAGGAGGGTCTTACAGACGTCCAGGGGGGTGGTGGCGGCGGCGGCCAGGGCCCCGGCCAGCCCGCCTGAGATGATGTGGGACTGCGGGTTGTAGCCCCGGTAGGGGTTGATCTGCTCCTGCAGGAACTCGTAGGTGATGAAGTGGATGGACTGGAAGGGAATGTTCATGGTCAGCTGCGTGGTGTAACTCCGATAGAAGGCCCCCAAGCCCTCCGTCCCCCACACTGTCCGGATGCAGCTGAGGGCCGACCGGTGCGGAGAGTTGTACATCTGCATGCGTTGCTTCACGACTGTGGTCGGGCCGCAGGGGGGTTGGGCTTGGCCCCACCCCGGGTCGGAGTGAGATGGGAAGCCAAGCCATAAAGAGAAACAAGCAAGTTTAGACACGGGAAACAGGGCACCGAGAGCAGCACACACGCCCAGCCCCAGCCCGGGACACCGCCGGGGGCGAGCCCCGGGCCAGCCCGCTTTCCACACACCTCCGGGGCCCAGTGCCAGGAGCCAGGAGGTGGCTCTCTCTTGATGTTTCTCCTGCCTGCCTCTGGGCTCAGGTGGCCCCACACCAGGCGGCCACTTCAGACTCCCCGAGCTGATCCCCCAGGTCCTGTCTGCCTTGGGCATCACACACGCCGGGGATTTCAATCCTGCTTCCTTGCTCCTTTGCCCTCCTCTGTCCCACCATGTCTACTGGACACGTGGCCTGTCTTTTATTCTCAGTGGTCTCCACCCCACTGATAGCGTTTTTAGCTTCCGGGTCTCAGTGCTCTTGAAAGAGACACTCGAATGATGTTAGCCCAAGTTTGATGACAAACTCCACTGAGGACTCAGGCTCTGTTAATACAAAAGTAACTGGTGGTTCAAAGGACAAATACTGCGATCCCTTTAGGCTTAGAATTTTAATTGTCTCCAAGCACTGCAAGATAAACGCATACAGTGTGCTTTAATTCTAAAGGAATAAAGATATAATGTCAAGGAGAAAAGAGGAGAGTTGAACTTCATTTTTTTTTTTTAACCTCCTGAAAAAAAAAATTGAAATAAAACTCTTGCCCAGTTGACATGGGCTAACTAACTGGCCATTGACTCTGAATCACCTTAAACCCACAGAGGCAGCAGCCTGCCTCCCCATTTGACCCCTCATGTCCTGGAAGGTCAGAACATGTTTCCTGTCTGATGGGGCATGGGAGGCAGCTGAGAGCAGATAAATTGTAACTTTAAAAGATATAAAACCAAACTTACAATACTTAAGATGTTGCACATTTTAACCTCTGATTCTCCCTTCTGGGAAGGGACTGTTTTCAGATGAGGAAGGAAGCAGGAGAGAGGCCCACATCTTATAGAGAGAATGACCCAGCTGAAACTATGCTCAGCACCAGGTACAAAAACCCCTCCTTACTCAGACCCGAGCTGGCTAAGGATATGAGGCTATAGGGAAAGCCAACAGAACTCATCTGCACAGCTAAGAATTGCTTTATAATGCTCCCAAAATTCAAAGGGAAAAAAAAAGGCAACGTGAGAGGAGACAGCTAATGTGGCCAAATGTTAATTTATGAAGTAGAATGATGCATACATGGCAGGAGGTAGGGGTTCACCATACTCTTCTCCCTACATCTGCCTGTTGGAAATTTTCTGTAATAATTTCAAATGTCTTTTAACAAAGCAAATTGAACATAACCCCTAACGGATGACCTCTGACAAGCTTCTTCTAAATCTGTCTACACTTGGTAACAGTGAACAAAGGCCAGCAGGGTGTGTGTTTGTATGTGTGCACATGTGAGCACACACAGGTTTCAGAGTAGTACAACAGCATATAAAAGAACCACCAGGAGAACTTGTTAAGCAGCTCTACTGACAGTAGGTCTGGAGTGGGATCTGTGAATCAGCATTTTAACACACGCCCAGGAGGCACAGATGCTACTCGTCCACGGATCCCACCTGAGAAGCTCTGTTTAAGTGAACAGGAATCCCAGAGCTTAAACGCTCATGTCCCTTCTCAAGGCCTTTCAGAACATGGTCAAGCATTCTCCTGCGTCTTCTGACTGGGGGCCAGGAGTCCCCTTGCCCAACCTGTTGCCCCGCACCCCACTTCTGCTCCTGCCCCTCTGCACAGGCCCTGCTGCCTCTCCCTGGGACCATGAAACATTACCTTCTGCTGGATTCATGACTGCATCGTGAAGCAGGGTGGCCATGCTCCCAGCTATCCCTGTAAAACAAACTCCAGAAAATTACCCTCTGGGACCGGGGCTTCTCAGGAAGTTCCTGGAACCTAAAGTCAGACAGAACCTTGGACCTGGCTTTCCAAGAAGCAAAACTCACTACCCGTCCACCCAGGTTAGCACCGACTCTTGAAATCCCAAAGCAATCATGGAAAATCCTGGATGAAAATGGGGAAGGTAACACAGACACCGTTACTCACATTTCAATTCGGCAGAAACCTAATTTTCCCTAGGAAAAGGCTAGACCTGCCAACATGGGATGTTACTGGAAACCACACTTTGGTGGCTTTTTCCACCACTGAAATTTTAATTCTTTCTCATCCCTGGCCTTTGTCTATAGATTAACTCACTGTGCCCTTAAATTGGGGCAATCGAAGGAGATATCATATATACAAGCATAGGGCCTTCCCAGGTGACTCAGTGGTAAAGAATCAACCTGCAATGCAGGAGACACCAGTTCGATCCCTGGGTCGGGAATATCCTCTAGAGGAGGAAACAGCAACCCACTCCAGTATTCTTGCCTGGAGAATCCCATGGAAAGAGGAGACTGGTGAGCTACAGTCCATGGGGTCACAGAGTGGAACATGATTTACCAATTAAACAACAACGACATACACACAGGAGGGGAAAAAAAGACAGCTTTAAGAAAATTCCTTAGTGAAATCCAGTTTTTTGTTTGTTTGTTTTTTTTAAAAAAGCAAATGGCCAAGGGGAAAAGGCTCAGAAGACCTGCCGAGGGCAGATTACCCGGGTTAGTTTGCAAAGCGATGACATGTCTCAGGGACGGCCATGTCTCATGTCTCAGGGACAACCAAGCCCAGGTCTCCTCTGGCCTGGCTTCAAAAGCCAGATTCCGGCCTGGAATTTTGCTTTTGACTCTGGGTTTCCTCTCTCTGTAGGTCACACTGCCCAATAATCAAGACAACTGCTGGAAAGTGGGAGAAACGAAGGACACAGGCTAAAGCTTCAGAAATGCTTACGTAACCCCCTCCCTCCTCCACACACACGTAGGATCAGAATGCAACCAGAGCACACCACAGTGAAGCAGTAACTGTGCTGGGCAGACCTTGACATAAACATNCCTCACTCCACCTGTGGAGGTTCGGATTGCCCCCGCAACCACCAACTTGCCCCATCTCCCTGTCCGCTCCTTCGTATTCAGAAGACGGATATCCGCTTCATACCGTTCAATCAAGGGTGCATTCGCTGAGCATTTACTGAGCACCTGTCAGTTCGGAGCCCAGGGCGGTTCGAGCTGGGAGGTGGACCTTCCAGCCGCAGGCCAGCGAACCTGCGCTCCAACACTCCATATCCCTTCTCCACCAAAGACCCTGTGACTCCATCAGGCCTTACATGCCAAGTCTCCCTCCTTCCCAAAAATCTTTCCTCCACCCTCCTCACCATTCTGACACCACCTAACATCAAGGTGGGGATGATGTCTTTACTCTGGCACCCCACCCCACGCCCCCGTTGAAATAGGGTCTGCCAGCCCTGGCATTTTAGACTGTATCATCTCTATGATTACTTGTGTCTGCCTGAAAGTCAGGGTGTGTGTCCCTGTTTCTGGACACACCTTCCTGGACCATGTCACTTCTCCCTTGGCTTCTGCTTACTGTGCCAATACCCCACCCTTCCCACCATATCCAGTTTCCAATGCAGAGCTCCGTGCCAAGTTCCTGGCCCAAATTCTCAACTGTCTTTCGGACAGCTTCCTGGTCCTCAGTGTCTCCTGGAACCTCTCTCGGTCAACACATCCATGACTGCTGTCACCATCTTCGCCCAGCCCTGCCTCGAACCTGCTTCTTTGGTCTTTCTCGCCTTCTACAGTTGTCCCGTCCAAATCCAGTGGCCCCCTGCCATGTGGAACACTTGAAATGGAGCTATCGAGCACTTGAAATGCAGCTACTCCAAGATGAAATGTGCTCTCGGTGTCAAATCTGCACTGGTTATTGAAGACTAAATCCAGAAGATGTAAGACGTCTCAAATTTTATATTGATGACATATTGAAATGATAATAAGTGAGTGAAATGAATAAGTGAGTGTGTTAGTCGCTCAGTTGTGCCTGACTCTTTGCAAATCCATGGACTGCAGCCCACCAGGCTCCTCTGTCCATGAGATTTTCCGGGCAAGGATACTGGAGTGGGTCGCCATTTCCTTCTCCAGGGGATCTTCCCAACCCAGGGATCGAACCTGGGTCTCCTGTACTGCAGGCAGATTCTTTACCTGGGTCTCACCCTTGACCACTTTCCTTCTTACCTCTCGTATCCAAACGGTGCCCACATTCTCAGTCAGACCTCTGATAAGCTCCCAACCCTCTCTCCCCTACATCCACTCTGCTGGCAACCCCGAGTCACAGCGGAGACCACGGTAGCCCTCTCCAGCCCACTCTCTGCTCTGTAGCCCAGCTTGTGTGCTTAAGTCTCTGAGTCATGTCTGACTCTGTGTGACTCCATGGACTGTAGCCTTCCAGGCTCCCCTGTCCACGGGGATTCTCCAGGCAAGAATACTTGAATGGGTTGCCATGCCCTCCAACAGGGGATCTTACCAACACAGGGATCAAACCTAGGTCTCCCGCATTGCAGGCAGATTCTTTGCCGTCTGTGCCACCAGGGAAGCCCAGGCGAGCTTCCTCAGCTCTGCCTCCACAGCACCTACCCCCTGCCTGTGGCCTTGCCTGGCTCTCCCCTGGGGCCACACACCCTCTCTCCTGCTTTGCCTCCTGAGTTCTCACTCTGCCATCTCAGCTTGAAGGTTCCTTAGAGGCCCCTCCTGACGCCTGAATGAGATCAGGTCTTCCTTTGAAGGAACACCCCACACTTTGTGGTGACCTCCTGTTTGATTGTCTTGGCTTCCAGACCGTCCCCATGCACGAAGGCAGGGACGAGGTTGGGCTGTCTGTCCAGGTGCACAGGAGGCTTGCCACGACTGTGCAACTGACACTCTCCCAACCCTGAGCTATCTTCGGGGGTCCGTCTTCTGTTACTCTGACCCTTGCTTCTGTCCCTTTGGGGGCACCACCTCTAGCCGATATCCTTCCTGTCCTGTCATGACCCTGCTGTCCCCCTCCGTGTGGCTGACACCCATCAGATGCAGTTTGCATCTTTACCTCTCTGCTCAACGTCTTGCCCCCACCCCAGCAGCTGCTCCAGACTGAATTCCCCCCTACCGCCACAGAACCACCCTGACTGCTGCCTTCAGTTTGTCCCTTGCTCACCACCCTAGGCCCACTGCTACCCATCCCGTGACTCTAGGACAATAGAAGGAGCCTCCCATCAAGGTCCCCTTGAATTCAGCTCATACCCCATCCCCAAAGACTCATGTTGGACATAACCTTCCCAGTCATGCCTGTGGCCGTCAGATCCCCTTGCCCCAAATCTCTAGGGGCTCACCCTGGCACACAGACCACCACAATCTCATCCCAGCCAACCTGTCCAGCTTCCTGTCCTCCACTCCCTGCTTTGTGTGCTGAGATCGCATTCACCTTTCTGGGAGCACTGACTGTCCTTTCGTAAACAATGCGCGCGCGAATGAGGCGGTAGGCAAGGCGGTGGGGCGGTCTGGATCTGCCCCGCATTCAGCACTAGGCCAGGGCCCTCCCCTCTCACCAGTGAGGCCAGGATGGAGCCCCCAATCCAGGGGCTGAACTTGCGCTCCATGGTGCTGTTGCTGGCGATGAGCTTCAGCCTCATGCTCTGGGAAGAAAGAAGGGCTAGGGGAAGCAGACACTAGGTTCTGGGAAGCGGGAAGGGCCAGGGCTCGGAGTGGCGAGGCCACAGCAGGAAGGAGCTGCTTTGGTGGCCAGAATACTGGCTCAGCGTGTGGGAAGGAGGAAGGACTTGGTGCTGAAGGGCTGGCCCAGGGCCCTGGCCGAGGGTGGGCTCCTACCGGTGGCGTCTTCTGGGAAAGCTCTCGATTGAGCCTGTCAGTGAAGCCCTGCAGGAGCGTGTTCCCACCGGTGACGATCACACTGCCGTAGAGGCCCTGAGAGCAGGGAGGAAGAATGAACGGTCAGGGCACAGCCCCGCCCTGGCCCCCACGCCCCCACTCCTCCTGGGCCCCTCCACCCAGAGGCAGGCTTGGGCCTCACCGGACGAATGTCAATGTCGCACATGCCGATGCTGGTGGTCACCACGTGGCCCACCCCTAACATGGTGTTCCCCGACAGGCCCTGTGGAGAAAGGTGACTGGGCTTTGGGCCCTCTGTCCCCTCTCCCCAGACCCCTGTCATCCTTAGCTTCCCCCAGCCCCAGGACCCAGGGACGTCAGCCAGCCCCACCTTGACATTGGAGGGATCAAACAGGCCCTCAGGGATGCGGAGCCGCTCCGCACCGTAGTCTGTGTTGTAGCCGTTGGGCATCTCGTAGTGCACTGTGGGCATCTGCGCAGCCACCCTGCCCAGGAAGGAGTGAGATTCTGCTTGGGGTGCTCCCTAAAGAGCACCTCCTCTGGTCCCCCCGAGCCCCAGGCCTGCCCACCCCAGCCGTGGGCCCCACTCACTGCTCATCGTAGGGAGAGTCTGAGACCTGCAGCACGGAGGCCTGGAAGTCCTGGATCACCTCCTAAGAGCCCAGGGACGTGGTGAGGGCTGGGCTCCCTTCTCAGGCCCCACCTCACCCTACCTGCAGGGCCTCTGTCCCTCCCCTCTGCTCATGGTGGGGAAGGGCGGTGAGGGAGGGATTAGGAGCTGGAGGGGTGGTTTCCGGGGACCCTCTCCAGTGCCTCACATTGCACATGTAGTTATGCCAGGACTTGGAAACCTGGGGTAACTTCTCCTTCTTCTTCCAGTTTGGGGGTGCGCCCTCCCGTACAGGCTCCTGTAGGGTCACAGCCTGCGATCACCCTTCGCATCCCACACTGGCCCAACCTGCCCTGTCCACACCTGCCTCCCCAGCACTTGCCAGCTCTGCAGCTAATGGGCACCAGGTTCTCTGTTCTGTTGCCCAGAAAAGGTGTTTCTCCTCCTTCCCTATCAGAGGAGAAAGAATGCGGAGAGCCCACCCTATGGAGACTGTGCACGCAGTGGGTACAGAGATCGAAAAGGCCTGGGTCAGAATGAGGGCTTGAGAATCCAATAGGAAGCCAGACCTTCAGGAAACAGCCTTTTCCTGAGGCATGTTCCACGTGTGGATCCCTTGCATGCAGGGTCTCATTTAATACTTGCGGCAGCCCTGCATGCCGTTTTTCCACTTTGCAGGGGAGGAAGCTGAGGTTTAGGAGCTTTAGTCTCATGCTCTAGGTCACACAGTTCTTCTGTGGCAGAAGCAGACCTTGAACCTGGGTCTATTGGAGACCAGAACCCACCACACTGGCCCTCATACACACATCCTTCTAGCAGTTGGCTGTGGGACCTTGGCCATGTCCCTCAGCCTGTCTGGATCTCTGATGCCTCAACTGCAAATTGAAGGCCCAGGATCCTCTTTGGGGCCTGGCTGCTCCCCGCCCTGATATCTGATGGGGGTTGACAGTCATAGGGTCAGTGCCCAGGACATCCCAGAGGCTCCACCTTGGCTGCGATCATGTAAGGTGGAATGATGTCAATGGCCATTTCCTGGAAGAGCTCTCGGCACTGCATGGAGATGAAGTCCCCTGCCAGGGGTGACTTGACAATGCCTGGAAAGGAGGGGGTGTCATTGCCTCGTCCCTCAAGGTGCCCCCGACCCCTATCGAGGCCCCACCTTGCTGCAGGACGTAGCCATCATGCACTGGAATGGCCGTTGTGTGGGTGGCCCCACTGTCCAGCACCAGACCTGTGGAGCGTCCGTTTGCAAAGCTGGTATGGGAGGGGTAGGTCAAAGAGCCAGCAGCAGTGAACAAGGAGGCTGGAAGCTAATCTGGCCTATCTCTACTTTCCTAGGTCCAGCCCAATCCCAGTCTGCAAATCTCTTCTTCTGGCTTGTGATCCATTTGCTAGAGAAAGGCAGCTGAGACCCTTTGTCACTTTTTTCTTCTCTGAATCACGGCCCTGCATGCCGTGATTCTTCTGAATATCCAGCCTCTCTTTTTAGTCTCAGTTCTATATCCCAGGGGATCCCTTAAATGAGGGTCTATATAGCCCCAGTGCCTGGCACAGGGTACAATGCAAAGCTGATCCTTTTAGAAAAATAAATGGGAAGGGAACATCTCAGTGTCATGTACCCTTACTTCTCTCTCCAGCCCCAGCCCCTGTTGTCTACTTGTCCCAACTCTCCACGCTCAGCCTGATCCAAGGAGTGGGAAAGGACCACTGGTCTGGCCACCCCAATATACAAAGCACTCAGCTCCCAAGGGCTCTTTGCACTAATGGGGCTTGGGGCTTGGGGGTGCCTGCCCATCCGGGATATTTATCTCCATAGAATCAGGCCCAGCCTCCATCTCAATGCACCACAAATTCCACCATGACTCTCCATTCTCACAGAGCAGCTTAACCCAGAGGATACGCAGTAAGCACAGCTGTCTTGCATAAGAAGAAAGCAGGAATGTTGTACTGCTCAAACATCAGCTCTGTCAGCTTCTCCCGTTTGGCCCGTGTGTTCCACTGGGAAGAAAGTGCAAGAGGGGAAGTTTCAGGAAATGACAGGCACCAATCTATGTTTACACCTTCCACATACACAAACCTGTTTTGCACTGAGGACAGAGGTCAGGTCCCCTGACCCTCATAGGTCTTTAGAATGTTGAAACTATAAAGAATTTGAAATATCACAATTAAAACCCAACTGAAGAAAATAAAACACAGAGAAGGAAGTTGGCCAAGATCACACAGAAAGCTCTTGGTAGAGCTGGGTCTAGAGTCACAGTCTCTGGGCTCCTAGCACAGAGCTTTCCACTGTGCAGTACACACTTCAGGCCAACCCCCTCCCCCAAGACCCCAGCACATCCCTCTTTCCCACTCTAATCCTCTCGAGATAAGAAAGCTGAAAAGAACATCTTTCTGGGTAAAAATGTTGGATTGAATACAAACATTTACTTTTATTCTCTCCCAGGCTATGCAGACAGTTGTGTTTGACTCTTTGTGACCCCATGGATTGTCTCTTCTGTCCATGAGATCTTCCAGGCAAGAATACTGGAGTGGGTTGCCATTTCCTTCTTTAGGGGAATCTTCTTGACCCAGGGATTGAACCTGCAACTCTTAAGTCTCCTGCCTTGGTAATATAGTCTCCTGCATTACCACTGCTGCCACCTGGGAAGCCACCTCCCAAGAGCCCAGCAAAATTATAATAAAGGGAGAATTTAAAAAAAAGAAAATCATAACCCCACAAAAGTCAACAGGCACATAAAAAGATGCTCAACATTTTTGGTCATTAGGGAAATGCAAATCAAAAGCACAATGAGCAACTTCCCTCATGGTCCAGTGGCTAAGACTCTGCACTCCCAATGCAGGGGACCTGGGTTCAATCCCTGGTCAGGGAACTAGATTCTACATGCCACAGCTAAAGATCCCACAAGTTGTAAATGTGCTACAACTAAGACCTGACACAGCCAAACAGATAAATATTTTTTAAAGATGAATAAAAAGTAACATTCATGGGACAGGAAAGAGCTCCTGGAAAATAAAAATAGAGGAGCAGAAAGTAAAAGCTTTATAGAAGAGTTGAAAAATAAATTGAGGGAATATCTTGGAAATTAGAGGAAAGAGATACATAAAATATAAAAGATGAAAACATTAGAAGAAGACCAGTTTAGGAGGTACAAAATCCAAATAATAGGATTTCCTAAGAGAGAACAGAGAAAATTGAAAGAAATAAATCAACAAATAAGTAAAATTTTAATTGAATTGAAAGACATAAGTGTCCAAATTAAAGGGACACATTGAGTGTCCAGAGCCATGAACAAAAATAAACCAATATAATATTGTGAAACTGTAAAACACTGAGGACAAAGTGAAAATTTTATAAACTCTCAGAAACAAAAATAATTTACATCAAAGGATCAGGAAGTAAATGACCTTGGCTTTCTTGATGGCATCAGTAGATGCTGGAAGACATTGAAGAAGTACCTTCAAGATTCCATAAATAGGGATTTCCCCAGTGGTCCAGTGGCTAAGACTCTGCACTCCCAAAGCAGGGGGCCTGGGTTCAATCTCTGGTAAATGCATGCCACAACAAAGATGGAAGATCCTATGTGGCACAACTAAGACCTAGCACAGCCAAGTAAATAATTTTTTAATAAAAAACTTCCAAAGAAAAATTATTTCCAACCTGGAGTGTTATACCTAGCTAAACTATGCATTCAAGGTTAGACATGCAAAGTCTCAAAAATGTTACTTCTGATGTCCTTTCTAAAGCAATTACTGGAAGATGTGCTCCATGAAAACAAGGGGAAAAAAATCAAGAAAAGAGTCATGATCCACCGGAAACAGGACTTGTAATACAAGAGAGAGGTGCAGTGTTTTCTTAAGATGAAGGTGAAGGGAGATGTCAGGATTATAGCTACACCTTCTGCATAGAAGCTAACTAGTCTACAACAGAGCAGATCAGTAGGCTCCTGGAGAGATTTCTTGAAGATGAAATTGATGGAATACCTAAAGCAATTAATCTCTTGAGGAAAGATAAAGATAACTGATGAATAATTTCAGGTCACATTATTAAGCAGATAGAAAATGAAGAAAAACAGAAACAAAGAAAAGTTTCAGTCCTAGAGAAAACAAATAATTGCACAAGAGAGGAAAATAGTTTATTGCCTGTCTCAGGCTTGATTAGCATACAGAATAATAAGAGTATAAATACTGAATCTTAAAAAAAAAACCAAAACCTAAACTGCAACAGTACTTCAAATAAGAAAAATATGTGTGTGGTGTGGGTTGAGGAGGAAAGAGAGCTAAGTGCTCATTTTCTATAGTGGGAAACCCATAGATAATACCTAGAGCTAGAAAAATTCACAATCAGTGATGTATGATATTTAGAGATAGTAAAGGTAATGGCAAAAAAAAAAAAAAAAAGCTAAAAGAGAGAAAAGCAGTTGTCTCTGGAAAAGGGATAATAGAAGGAAGAGGCTATGCATGGCAGTTTATAAATAAAATTGATTCTATATAGGTGTATATAACATTGACCAAAAATTTCAGTTAAAAGGTCACACAGGGACTTGGGGGTGGGGCATTGTGTAAGGATGACTGGGGGAAAGGCAAGTAGAGAGAGTAGAAGAGAAGGAGGCATGGAAACTAACACAGGGAGGAAGGAAAGTGGTTGAACCTGACAGAGTTGGAAGGAAAGTTTGAAAAGCAAAGAAAGAGGAGTGATTAATGGCTTGAGGAGAGGTGAATGGCCCACTCCAGGGCTGGACTAGGGGCCGGACTATGCACTTACCGGGGCCTCTGACATGAGCACTGGGTGCAGGTTTGGCTCAGACTTGACATGCTTGCTGTAGGTGTGATCCAGGATCGCACGGAAGCACTCCCAGTCCTCAACTGGGGCCAGGACATCAGTGGAGAGATGAGGGTGGGCAGGCAGGGGTCCAGAAACAGGAAGGAAGGAGGGAAGCCAAGTCCAGGGGAGGGGAAGTGAGACAACGTCCAGCAGAAATCCCCACTTTCCCAGGAATCTGGTGGACCCTTGTGAGAAACCAGGCAGCTTTGGGAAGTAGTGAGGGCATCCCTGGGACTTGGGCAGCTGCAGGGAATACTCCGTGAATGTGGGGTCCTGTGCCCCGGGTTGTGGGGTGTGGGTTCTGGGTCTGTGTCAGGAGCCGGTAGTGGGGGCCCCATACTCATGCCATTCTTGAGGGGAGACATGACTTCTGCTCCATCTCGAGGCACGTGGAGGGCGTTGGTGTCGATGTGAAAGATTTTCCCTTTCTTCTCTTTCTCCCCCTCCAACTCCAGCCCGCCCCCCTCCTCCGCGGCCAGCAGCCCCACCGTGGTGGGGAAGTCAGCCTGGAGCGGGGCATGGACAGGAGAGAAAGCCATATCTTGCAGGGCCCTCAGCCCACCCCCTGGGTTTACTCCCACATTCCCGCTCATCAGAGCTTTTCTCTGGGCGCTGAGAGCCCTGGATGACTGGGAAGCCTGGAGGGGAGCCCTAGGATTTGGGCAGGGGGCTGGAAGGCTCACCTTGGGGCAGTCCTCCCCAGCGTACCCAGCGCGGACTGAGAAGGAGCCAATGTCAAAGACCAGCGCCCCCACCTCATCTGTGCGGGAGACAGACTTGTGAGGGGTTATCTCCCAAACTGTCTCCATGGATTGCTCCGAGGAGATCCCGGCAGAGCCACCTTCAACCCGGAAGGGTCAGGTGGGAGCTCGGCCAGGAGTTCAGGGTCCTGGGAGTGGGAGATCAAGACTCCGAAGTCCCTTTCTGCCCAGTGGCCCTGTTCAGGCCACTCTCCTTGCCTGGCTAGAGGCCGGGCGGAGACGGGTTGAATGGTGGAGAGGCTGGGCCGGGTACGCGCAAGCATTCCGAGGAGGGTCGAAGGTTGGAGTGATGCAGGACCCAAACCCGGGGCTGGAACCGCTCGAGCGCAGACGTGACAGGCCCCAGGGTGCCCAGAGCTTGGGTTGCGTGGGTTCGGGGCGCTGGGATTCGGGCGAGGCCACGCCAGGCTGGAGATCCCGAAGCCCGAGGCTCGCTCACCTCCGCCGTAGACGCCCCCGCTCATAGTGCCCTCAAAGCGCTGCTCGCGGCCCGTGGGCGGCGGCAGGATCAGCACCGAGGCGGTCGGACAGCTCCCGGGATCCCGGGCGGGGCGGGGCGCGTGACGGCCAATCGGGAGGCCAGGTCCCCCCGCCCCCAACGGCGCCGCCGATTGGCTGAGAGGCGAGACAATAACCCGGCCGGGGGCCGCTGCTTTAAAGGGCCAGCCACCTCAACCTTAGGTGGCGGGGAGGGGATTGAGGGGAGCGAAGACCTGGAGGCTGGTCCTAAGGGACAGGCTGGAAGAGAGCAGGACTACACAAGAGATTCCTTGTCCATTCGAAGACCTGCGGGGTGATTGAAGGCGCCCTTGCTCCCTTACTTTTAAAAATGGGATCTAGGAGAGGGCGCCATACCCTTGGAGACGTGCCCATTCTCAGGCTCCTGAGCAAGGTTCTGCCATACCCAGGACTGAATGAAACCTCGGGAGACAAGGGAAGGGAAGAAGGGAGGGAGAGGTGCGGGAGGCTGTGTCTCCATTGTCTCCCGGTTTCTTTCCATCCTTGTCTTTCTGATGGCCCCTCTTTTCCTAGTTGGTCCCTGTTGGCCTCATACATACACACATGTACACATGGCTCTCAGCTAACATTCCCCTCTCTTTCATCTGCTTTTCTCAGGAGTTATTTATCAAGCAAGTAGGTTTTCCCCTAGTAGGCTACTAAGTCCTTCTGGGCTTCCAGTATGAGGCCACCTCCACAGCAGTTTTGATAGAGAAGGGGAAGGAGCAGTTCTGACAGCCTGGCTCAGCTGAGAGACTCTTATATGAGCATGTGTGTAGGTGTGTGTCTATATGTTTGTGTTTGAGTGTGTCAGCATGTGTGAGCACATGCATGTGTGTGTTAGTCATTCTCAGTCATGTCCAACTCTTTGTGGCTCCGTGGATTGTAGCCCTCTACATTCCTCTGTCCATGGGATTCTCCAGGCAAAAATACTGGAGTGGGTTGCCATTCCCTTCTCCAGGGGATCTTCCGGACCCAGGGATTAAACCTAGGTCTCCTGCATTGCAGGCAGATTCTTTACCGCCAGAGCTACCAAGGAAGCCCTTGTGCACATGCATATGTGTGTACATACGTGCATATGAATACATGCTTGTGTTGGGAGCACTCCCACCTACTTGTTTAGGGGTGAGTGGAGCATTAAGACCAGAGACAGCAGAGGAAGAGGATTCTGTGTGATGACTGAACGCCCCTGAAGTTCACTGGTTACCAGGGCTCCACCCTTCCTTAGCCAGAGGACAGATGGTTTGAACTGGCTCATCCGTTATCCACTGGTGACAGTGACATTTCACATTCCCAGGGTTTGTTCTGAGTCCGGACCTGGCTCCCCCTACTGGAGGCTTCGGTGAGAGGGGTGAGCTGTAGGAGAGAGCTGACTCAGGAGCTGGGAAACTGAAATAGTCCAAAGCGAGCCTAAGGCCAGTCATCCGCCTCTATAAACTGTGGTCTGGATGAACTGGAACAACCCCTTACTTAACCTCTCTCTCAGTGCCTCATTTCTTCATCTTTCAAAATGCTGAGGTGAGAATTAAAGGAAGACACTGGATGAGAAGTGATTCTATTCATGGCCTGCACCTCTCCTTTTGGTTGTCATTGAATGATGCTGCTTCACTTCCCCTTTAAATTCATCTTGTCAATTGCCACTATTCCGTTCCTTATTCCAGTCTGGACCACAGATTCAGAAACTGTCCCAGTCAGGGGAAACTTTACTGATCATGAATATAAGGCCTAGATTTTATTGGGATTTTCCCAGATACAAGAAGGGCTCTATCTTGGGTCACACAGTTCACTGGGGGCAGAGCCAGGACTAGAACTCACATCTCTCATCAGCCAGTTGACAGATGATTCTGTATCCCTCTGCAAGTTTCACTGTCCCCATCTGTAGGACAGCTGGAGGTGAGGACACAATCTGATGCTAGAATCAAGTTCCTGGCTTGATTCACTCCTGGCTAAGTGCTAGGGATACAGTACTATGCAGCAAACATTGGGTCTTAAGAAAATCCCTGGGTGTTTTTGAGGCTTTATCATCCACATATTCATAGAAATCTGTAGTCTATCTAGTAAGGTGACTTTTCCTCTCATGGTTGGTACAAAAGCTACAGGGAACTACAGGACTAGACTTATCTCCCACTGGATTGCATGATGCAAGTGGTTAAGGTAAAGTTTATTAATGTATTTCATCCATCCATTCATTCAACAAACATCCTTTATGCCTATGGTGTGCCAGGTATTGTGCAAGCTATGGGAATACCAAGTTGAATAAAATATATCCCTGCTCTCAAGGAGTTTTAGTGCAATGGGGATCTCAGACGTGCATGAAAATCCAATGAAATGGAGGCTCAAAGGAGGGAGGAGCTACCTGTCTCTGAAAGTCCAGGAAGACTTCCAAAAGTGAAGTTTGAGCTGAACTGTGAAGGACAAATAGGGGTCACTGGTGAACAAGGTGGAAAAGGTCTTCTACCCAGAGAACACTGTGAGCCAAGTTCTAAGGAGGTGGACATTTCTGGCATATGTAGAAATAGGAGAGTTGGATGTGAGCTGGTGGCAGAGACCAGCATCAGGGGAAGATGAAACTACAAAAATAGCCAAAGACCAACACATTCATCCCTGAACTCTATTTTTACTTAGCAAATACAAAGCATCTGCTATGTGCCAGGCACTGTTATAAATGCTTTACAAATATTAAGTAATTTAATCCTCATAATGATCCAATCATCATCCTCATTTTGCAGGGGAAACAGAGGCATAGAGAGGTAAGTGACTGGCCCAAAGTCATTCAGTTGGTAAAGGGACAGAGCTGAGATTATATATATATATATTTTTGGCTATGCCAGGTCATAGTTGCAGCACTCAGGATCTTTTTTCCTTTCTAGTTGCAGCATGCGAACTTTTAGTTGTGGCATGTGGGATCTAGTTCCCCGACCAGGGATCGAACCCCAGTCTCCTGCATTGGGAGCTCACGGTCTTAGCTACTGGACCAGAGTTAAGATTTGAACTGTGGTATGTGAAGAGTATTGATCCTGGGGGAAACGTTGCCATGCTTCTATTCATTTCTTAGATGTTCGATGTTCTCCAGCTATGTGATAGGCACTGGGAATAAAATGACTCACATAACTTGATGTGACTCTCACCGAGTTTAATGTCTGTTTTGGAAGATGGATGATTAAATTATTAGCTCAATAAAGGCATCTAACGGTTCTCACATTGGCTAAACCTGAGCAGCTGCTAATGACAACAAAGGTGGTAGGGTCGTGACCCCTAGGCCCACACCTTGAATGTGATTTGGCATCTTGTGAGGGTCCTTTCATTGCTCGGTGAGCTCTCACCCAGTCCTCTGCCAGACAAACCAAGTGCCCTGGCTTCCCAGCGAGCTCCTAGTGCAGGTGGCAAGTGCCCAGAAAGAAACAGTCCAGTGAAGGCTGCAACAGGCATGGAGCCAGCATTGCAGTGGGGCGCAAACAACGGTGTAGTCAGGAAGGCAATATTTAAACAAAGGGTGAGAAAATGAAACATTTCCCAGTTGACAAGGAAGTGGAAGGGGAGTCAGGGTGGAAGGCATTCTTAGTAGACAGGACAAGCCCCAGCCTGTGTGTCTGGCAAAGAAGTTTGGCCCTTCTCAGGGAGTCAGCTGGGAGCTACTGCATGATTTATATATGTGTGTGTATGTATATGTAATTTTTATTTATGTATGTATTTTTGGCTGCTCTGGATCTTTGTTGCAGCATACTGCCTTCTTCACTGCTGTGCACGGGCGTTCTCCAGGGGTAGCACACAGGCTTCTCTAGTTGCAGAGTGCAGGCTCTCGGGCACGTGGGCTTCAGCAGTTGTCACACGTGGGCTCAGTAGTTGTGGTGCACAGGCTCAGTTGCCTGGCGGCATGTGGAATCTTTAGTTCCCGGACCAGGGATTGAACCTGTGTTTCTTGCATTGGCTGCAGATTCTTAACCACTGGACCCTGTGTGGTTCTGAACAGCAAAGTTATATGATCCAACTTGCATTGTAGAAAGATTCTTCTAGCAGCTATTTGGTAGGTTGATTAGAGGGACTATCCTAAAAGACTAGGAAACAGGCAAGAACCAAAGTAATAGCTGTTGGCATACAATAGAAGGGATAGATTTAAGCAATACTGGAGAAGAAGCATTGATAAGCAGAGAAGGCAGTGGCACCCCTCTCCAGTATTCTTGCCTGGAAAAATCCATGGACAGAGGAGCCTGGTAGGCTGCAGCCCATGGGGTCACTAAGAGTCGGACACGACTGAGTGACTTCACTTTCACTTTTCACTTTCATGCATTGGAGAAGGAAATGGCAACCCACTCCAGTGTTCTTGCCTGGAGAATCCCAGGGACAGGGGAGCCTGGTGGGCTGCCATCTATGGCGTCGCACAGAGTTGGACACAACTGAAGCGACTTAGCAGCAGCAGCAGCAGCATTGATAACATGTATCTAACAGATGACACTGACTGCCAGCCTTACCTCAATTGCCATCTCCCTTCTTTCTTTACAAGCAATGNCATCTATGGCGTCGCACAGAGTTGGACACAACTGAAGCGACTTAGCAGCAGCAGCAGCAGCATTGATAACATGTATCTAACAGATGACACTGACTGCCAGCCTTACCTCAATTGCCATCTCCCTTCTTTCTTTACAAGCAATGTTTTAGCTGGGTATATGGCTACAGACTTCATTCCCCAGCCTTCCTTGCATCTGGCCAACTTCTGAGTAGAAGTTTGTGGTGTCCTTAAACAGAAAAGAACCTGTGCTCTGTGCCACACCCCCCTTCCTGAGAGACAAGATTCAGATACAGTAGTGGGAAATGCCTGGGCCACACTGGACATAGAGGTGGAAGCCACAGGTTGAGGAGGCCCAAGATGCCCCAGAATCCTGAAGGATCTAGTTTGGGGTTGTTGCTTAAGGCACTGAGTTTTGAGGACTCTTCATTCTAGCAGCTTGGACTGTAGTCTAACTGACTATCTTTTGGATATGGGGCATGAGGAAGTGAGAAGCTCCTAGGTGGATGGTGGTGCTGTTAACTGGGCCGAGAGACTTAGAGGAGGGGTAGAGCTGGGCAGGATGGGGTGGGGTGGAAGAGGATTACTTTAGTTTTGAATATGTTGAGTGTGAGACATCTATAAACAAGTGGAGTGTAGTCATGGTTTTAACAACCAACTCTGCAGGGAAGGGGAACCTCCTCGATCTTAAGCTTTTGCTGACTTCCATGGTGTAAATATTCCCACCATGATGATGATGTTACTACTATCAATGTGACCTTATTGAATAAGGAGTTGGGAAGAGAGGGACACAGTAGGCTCTTGTGAGCTGGTCTAAGCTGGCACTAGCTGACTCCAACAGTGCACCACTGTCCAAAATCATCCAGGTGGAGAGGTTCAATCTGCAGTTGGACAGACACGAAATCTGCACCAGAAGATAGAGATTTGAGAGTGATGAGCAGTCAGTGGGTAATGAAAGTTCCAGTAGTGATTGGAGTGAATAACTTAGAGAAGAGGCTAAAGTCAGGATCCCAGAAAGTCAGTGTTTATAGAAGATCCTGAAAGGCAGCAACGGCTGAGGAGAAGCCTGAGAAAGAACAGTTAGAGGGAGGACGAAGTGTCCCACATCGGGGCCAGATTTTCCACATGTGCTCCAGAGCTTCTGCCTTCTCACAGAAGCTGGCCATCCACTGGTCATCCCCCACCTGTCTGTATCTTCACCTCTCTCTCCTCATTGTCCTTCACATTATTATCTAAACAAGCTCTAGTAGTTCCCATCCAAACACTAAATACCCTGACTCCACATTCTCCCACTGCTGCTGCGCCTTCCTACACCCCCTCCCAGCCCAGACTCCCAAAGTTCTGGCCACCTGGGACATCTCCACCACCTCATTTCTCACTTGCCCTCAGCCCGCTGCAAGCAGAGCAGCCGGTGCAAAAGCTCCACACAAAGCCAGCATCAGCCTCCACAGTGGTCAGTCCTGTGCCCGCTTCCCAGTTCAGCCTTATCTCACCTCTCTGCAGCATTCAACAACATGTACCATTCCTTTTTGGAACACTGTTTTCTTTTGTGTTCCAGAATTCCACCTTCTCCTGATTTTCTTCTTAGCTGGCTTCTCCTTTGGCAGCTTGTTCTCCTCTGCCTGACCTTTAAATGTTGGAGTTCCTCAGGGCTTGGTCTGAGGCCATCTTGTCTTTTCCCTGAACCTCTTTATGACTTCATCTGCTCTAAAATGCCACTCATTCTCAAGGCTCTATTCCAACCCAGATTCCTGCCGAGCCCCAGACCTACTTAGACTGCCACTGCTGAGCATTCTGCCTTGCACCTCTCCTAGGCACCTCAAGCCTAACACGCCCCAACTTAAAACTCTTGATCTTGGGACTTCTCTGCTGATCCAGTGGTTAAGAATATGCCTTCCAAAGCAGGGGATGCAGGTTCGATCTCTGGTTGGGGGACTAAGATCCCACATGCCACCAAGCAACTAAGCCCACGTGCTATAACTAGAGAGAAGCCTGCGTACCACAACCAAGACCGACGCAGCCAAATAAAATAAAGAATGTTAAAAACAAAACAAAAACTCTTGATCTTCCTCCCCAAATATATCCCCTCCCAACTGCTCTGCTCTTAGTAAACAGCACTTCCAAGCTGCCAGTACTGACAGCTATGCATGTGGCTGTCTGCCGTTGTCTCTTCTGTATACACTAAGCTCCCTGCAGGCAGAGGAGGGCACACAAACTCAAGGGTGTATCACCAGGCCCTAAGACATCACTGGGACTCAATAAATATTTGCTGACTGAGTTAAAGTAAGGAAGCATATTAGCACAGAAACCAAAGTGAGAGGAAGCAGTGTCAGATGCCTTATAGAGATAAACAAAATTGGGTTGTAGTCTGAGGCTGCTAGTTTTCTAAACGACTTTAGGGAAGTCTTTTTGCCCATATGTAGATTAAGAGGAAATAGAAGTAAATTATAAGGTCCCTTCCAAATTGTAATTGACATCTATTATCTACTGTTAATATATCACTGAATTGGTGAGTGCACATAAACGGAATTTGTGCGAAGAATGACTTAAAAAATTTTTTTCTTTTAAAATTGGTGCTTTGATGGGAATTCCCTGGTGGTCTAGTGGGTTAGGACTCCGTGCTTTCACTGCTGGGGCCCAGGTTTAATCTCTGATTGAGGAACTCACATGCTTCCCCCATGGTTCAGATGGTAAAGAATCTGTGTGCAATGCAGACCGAGTTCCATCCCTGGGTTGGGAAGATCCCCTGGAGAAGGGACTGGCTACCCACTCTAGTACTCTTGCTTGGAGAATCCCTTGGACAGAGGAGTGCTTTGAAAACTATCTGTAATGCCTTTAACAAAAGCTACATGAAAAGTGTTTGTTTTGATACTTTTAAACTGCATGAGGACTCAATGAAAGCTCTTCATTGACTTGAACTTACCAGAACGTTTTCCCAATCCGTCGGGATCTCATAACTACCCAAGGTGACTGCAGAGGAGGTAGCTATCAATAGTCTCATTTTGTAAATTTGGAAGCTGAGGCACTTACATTCTCAGCCTTTTGCAGGGATGGTCCAGAGCAGGGTTCATCAAGAGGCTAGCATTGCACACAATAAAGTCGATAAAGCTGCCCTGGTTCATGTCTCAACTCTGCAGCCCTAGGAATCTGTTTCCACTATTTTAAATGGGAACAGTGCCAGTACTTCATAATATTTTCGTGAAGATTAAATAAGCATGGAAATCAATAAATACGAGTTATTAGTGTCATGCAGCCCACTGGGCAACGCGGGGACATTGCCTGGGCAGGACTTTTTTCACAGCACACCTGAACTCCCAGGAGCTGACCCAGCCCCTACTCCTTCCTGTTCGGTTACCTTCGGAATGGCCTTCCTTTTCCTCTACCACCTCTGAGACCCACTGCCCGGCGCCAGTCGGAATCTCTCTAACCCCGCCCCAGCACAGGGGCGTGGCCTCACAAACAGGGGCGGAGCCAAGGCGGAGAACTGGGGCGTCGAGCTCCCTTTCCCAGTCTGGAGTCGCCCAATCCGGGAGGGCGGGTCACGTGACCAACCAGCGGTTTCCCCCTCCCCTCTGCCGGTACCACCTCTGCCAGCCCCAGGGGGGATGTCTTGCGTCTTTGCGGGAAGCAGAGCATTTATTTTGGTCCGTTTTGCTCGGAAATTGCGGGGAGAACTATCTTTGATGTGACGGGGTCAATCTTTGCCCCTTAAGTGATATTTTCCCTTCCTGCCTACCCCCACCGAGCCGTTGGTCTCACCCAGCCGGGCCCTGGGCGCGGCGGCGACGGCCGCGTCACTGGCGGGCGGGATCCCTCCGCTCTGGGGAGAGCAGCGCTGGACGGTTGAGTTGGGGTGACTGAGGAAATCCATCCGCGTCGCCGCTGCCGCCTCCGCCGCGGAGGAAGACAGGACCTCCCGCGCTCCTCTAGCGACCCTTCGCAGAGTCCCACCGCCACAGGTACCTCCGCTGATAAAAGGAGTCCCTATCCCCCCCGCAAGCCCCAAATTCCCATGGGGGAACCTCTCTTCCGTCTGTCTCCCTGGGCTGGCCTCTTGGGAGCGGACGTAACTCTCCAGACCTCCCCTCCCTTCTTTTGGCCCCGTCGCTTCCAAACCCGGAAGGGGAACAGGGGGACCCTCGCCCCCAGTGAGCGCACGCGCTCCCTGCACCATCGTGGGGAGGTGTTTCGCCTGGCCCCAGACCCCATCCTAGCCCCACCTGCCTCTTGCTCCCTGAGAAGTTGGGGGTCTAAATTCGGGGCTTCTTCTAGGCCTCGTCCCGCCCCCTACCCCACCACTACCACCCTCCTGCCGGCCCCTAAGTAGCACTCCTCGTGTCCTCACATTTCGCACCCCCGCCGGCGTTCGCCTTGCAAAACTCCAGAATCCTCAGAAAGGCAGGCAAGGCCGCGAGGCTGTCCCTCCCTTCGTCTCTCCGCGATTTGGGTTCTGCCCCGTCTTTTCTGGCCCCATTACCCTGGGCCAGAGACCTCAGCACCCCTTTCCTGACCCCACGCTTGGCTCCCAGGCGCCCCCCCTACACACACACACACTTAGCTATCTTTTGGGCAAAATGGAGGTCGTGGGGGCCGGGGGGCCAGGCCCACTGGGCTTCGCAGCGCGGCACCGGCCCGCGCCTTCAGCTGCCAGATCCGGGGGCCCTCCCTTGTCCCCTCCCCTTCGCCCCGCCAGACCTGCGGAGGCGGTGGCACCCACATTTCTTCTTGGGACCCCGGCTGCTGTATGCCCAGAGTCCGGGGCCGCTGAGGGGGCCCTGGAAGGTGATGGGGATTGAGGGCTGGGAGCGTCGCCCCGCCCCCAGCGGCTTCCTCCTGGCCTGCTGCTTCCTTCTGCCCCGGGCGTCTGGTATTGCCGCCTGGCCTGGGCTGCCGGCAGNGAGTGAGCTGGAGCAACTGAGACAGGAGGCCGAGCAGCTCCGGAACCAGATCCGGGTGAGGGCAGTACCCGGTGGCTTGTGTGTACCGGGCCAGGGGAGGCTGGGGAGGGGTGTGTGTGCGCGTGGTGGGGGGCAGTACCCTAATCTCTTTCTGTCTCATCCTTTCCACTCCCCTGTTTTCCGTTCTTTTTCCTCTCTCCTTCCCATCTTCTTCCCTGCCCCTTTGACGAGCTCTACCATCTCTTA
This sequence comes from Neotragus pygmaeus, assembly GCA_006410875.1. NCBI lineage: Eukaryota > Metazoa > Chordata > Mammalia > Artiodactyla > Bovidae > Neotragus > Neotragus pygmaeus. Next base: position 346,508 of record SJYV01016343.1, on the reverse strand, counting down.
TAGGATGCCCGAAAAGCATGTGGGGATTCAACACTGACCCAGGTGAGAGGAATCAGGGCTGGGTTTGGCTTTAGGGAAGGAGCTCTGGTGGGGGGCATATTTCTCTGCCAGCCCTGCCGCCGGAACCTTCCTGAGCCCATTCTGCCTCCACCTCCAGATCACAGCTGGGCTGGACCCAGTGGGGAGAATCCAGATGAGGACACGGAGGACCCTCCGTGGGCACCTGGCCAAGATTTATGCCATGCACTGGGGGACAGACTCAAGGTGGGTGAGGTCGAGGCTGTGTGCTGCGAGCCACCGTGTTCACCCTGGGCTGAGGCAGGGTGGGCAGAGGCCTCCTTGCACAGTGGGTGCCTCAAACAGGAAGCTTGATGGGCAAGTCAGTGTGGGAAGACCTGACTTCCAGACGCCCCCAGGGGCCTGGGAAACAGGAGCAAACCGAGCGGGAACCTCTGGGCTGCTACCAGACGTTGTCCCTCACCAGATAGGAGAGGGGGAGGGTGTCTTGCCTCCAGAGGGTCCTTCCCACCCTGACCCTTCTGGTTTTCCTGCCTCACTCCCGCAGGCTGCTGGTCAGCGCCTCCCAGGACGGCAAGCTCATCATCTGGGACAGCTACACCACCAACAAGGTAGGCACGGTGCCTGCGGCTGCGGGGCAGGGCTGCAGTGCCCAGCCAGCTCTCACCCCGGGCATTACCCCTTGCCCCCAGGTCCACGCCATCCCGCTGCGCTCCTCCTGGGTCATGACCTGTGCCTACGCGCCCTCAGGGAACTTCGTGGCCTGCGGGGGACTGGACAACATCTGCTCCATTTACAGCCTCAAGACCCGTGAGGGCAACGTCAGGGTCAGCCGGGAGCTGCCTGGCCACACCGGTGAGCCGGGGCCCTATGGCGGGGGCAGGGGCTGCGCCGGCCACCCTGACAGCCCCCGCTGACCAGCCCTTGCCCCCAGGGTACCTGTCGTGCTGCCGCTTCCTGGATGACAACCAAATCATCACCAGCTCTGGGGACACCACCTGGTGAGGGCCTGCCAGCACCTGGCAGGCGGGGCTCACCCACACTTCCTGCGGGGCTGGGCAGGGGGAGCACCGCCTCAGGGGTCCCGCGGCAGGTAGTCACCCCCTGCTCCACAGCGGCAGCGCCCACCTTGCGAACCCCTCAGCCTCTTGTTCTGGTGGCAGGAAGGAGGGATGAGGGTGGGGCAGGAGCAGGCGCTGGCTGCCAGCACTCCCAGCGCGGAGGCAGGCTTGGGCCTGGGCTCCCAGGGTGGAGGGGTAGGGCAGAGAGCATCTATCCTCACCCCTCTCTGACCGTTTCCTTCCTTCCGTCACCTCTCCAGCGCCCTGTGGGACATTGAGACTGGCCAGCAGACGGTGGGCTTTGCTGGACACAGCGGGGACGTGATGTCCCTGTCCCTGGCCCCCGATGGCCGCACCTTTGTGTCAGGTGCCTGTGACGCCTCCATCAAGCTGTGGGACGTGCGGGACTCCATGTGCCGGCAGACCTTCATCGGCCACGAGTCTGACATCAATGCCGTGGCTGTAAGTTCCGGGCGAGCTGGGCCGGCCCCTCTGCCAGGTGCCTGGCCCTCCCTGCGGCCTCAACCCACTCTGGTCACATGTCCTGCAGTTCTTCCCCAACGGCTGCGCCTTCACCACCGGCTCTGACGACGCCACGTGCCGCCTCTTTGACTTGCGGGCCGACCAGGAGCTCCTCATGTATTCGCACGACAACATCATCTGCGGCATCACCTCTGTTGCCTTCTCGCGCAGCGGCAGGCTGCTGCTTGCGGGCTACGACGACTTCAACTGCAACATCTGGGATGCCATGAAGGGCGACCGCGCAGGTGAGACCAGGAGCTGAGCAGGGGGGCAGGCAGGGACAGGGGAACCAGGCTGGAGGGGTTCTGATGCCCCCTTCCGCCCCAGGTGTTCTCGCTGGCCACGACAACCGTGTGAGCTGTCTCGGGGTCACTGACGATGGCATGGCTGTGGCCACAGGCTCCTGGGACTCCTTCCTCAAGATCTGGAACTAACAGCCCCAACCCCAGCTGGGCCCAGGCTAGGAGGGCCCCTGCCCGTGCCCACACTACAGGCCCCAGGAACTCTGGGGCTGGGTGCACACCGAGCCTCCCTCCCCGGGCCACGGGGCCTTGGGTCCCTGCTCCCCTACCCAGGTTTGGTTCCTCCCGGGGCCCCCACGGTGGAGATTAAGATGGGGATAGAATGGGGAAAGAGGGGCAGAAGGCCCTCATCCTTTTGCTGCCCTGGGGTTGGGGCCTCATCCCGCTGGAGGGCCAGAGGCAGGAGGTGGAAACTCCAGGGGCTGGCTTTTTTAAAACTGGTTTTATTTTAATTTTTATTATATTTTCAGTTTTTCCATAAAGGAACCAATTCCAACTCTGTACCTGTTCTCTACCCTTGTTGTCTTCCTCACTCTAGTCTCTGTTGCCAGTGGCAGAGTGGCTGGGGGGACCCCGGGAACTCAAGGGGACCCAAGTAGTGATCAGGGAGGCCAGATCACAGGCGGGACCACCTCCTCTGGGTCAAAGGTCACAGGCATCCCACAGGCACAGCCCTCCCGTTTCTGGTCTGCTGCCCCCCACCACCCATGGCTCAGTTCCCAGCACTCTGAGTTGTGTCTGTCATTCCCAATGTCCCCTTCCCCCAAGAAAAAAACTCAAGAGGCAGACAGGGAGAACACACACCAAGTTTTATTGGGGGGGGGGAATATTTACAGAGGCAGGTAGAAGAGAAGGGGTCACATTGGGTGGGGGAGATTGTGGGTACAAGGCAGACGACGGGATACAGAATGACCCCTGCATCCACCCCAACCCCAGGAAGGGCGGGAGAGCAGCTGGGGCCCAGGAAGACGGGCTGGGGAAGGATAGCAGGGACTCAGCCCCTTGCTATCNGTAAGCATCTTTTAATTTCATGGCTGCAGTCACCATCTCCAGTGATTTTGGAGCCCCCCAAAATAAAGTCTGACACTGTTTCCACTGTTTCCCCATCTATTTCCCATGAAGGGATGGGACCAGATGCCATGATCTTCGTTTTCTGAATGTTGAGCTTTAAGCCAACTTTTTCACTCTCCTCTTTCACTTTCATCAATAGGCTTTTGAGTTCCTCTTCACTTTCTGCCATAAGGATGGTGTCATCTGCATATCTGAGGTTACTGAGGTCCTAGAGACCTCTAATTCATAGAGACAGACAGCAGAATGATGATCTGTCAGGAGCTGAGAGGGGAGCAGATGTGGGGAGTTGTGAGTTCTGTGGATGAATAGTGGTGATGAGAGCACAACAATATAAACGTACTTAATGTCACAGTATAGGACACTTAAAAATGGGTAAGATGGTACAGTTGATGTTATGTATATTTTACCACAATCTTTTAAAAAGGCAGGGTGTAAGGGTGACTAAAAGGAAAAACAAAATGAATGAAGAGGCACAGAGAGAAGGCAGAAATTAGAATTAAAAAAAAAAAAAGAAACAGAATTTCACCAACTGCCATTCCCATCCTGGGGTTTCAGTTCCTGCCTAGCTGTACAGCTCACCTGTTTCCATAACATAAACACCCATTCTTTGCATTTTAATTTTCTTCTCTTGGAAATTCATAATGTTCATTAGTGGATCCAGGACTCTGGGAAGTTCTGCAGGAAAAGACTGTGGAGCTTTGTTTCAAGGCACTTCAACATCTGTCTTTGGCAATGGAAGCCTCTTCTCTCTGAATGATGGGTTACACCTTGCAGAATACGCTTGAGAAAACACAGCTATGGCCAAGGGCACACACCCTGGAAGCAGGAAGTGCAGAGCTCACTTGAGGGGTTAGCAGGATCCCCTGGGGAGCCCCTGCAGAGAGTAGGCAGCAGGGAACAGCTTGGAAGACCAGACCTGAGAAGGGGGATGGGGGACAAATGAGCAGGACGAGCTCTGTGCTGCTTGAGATGGAGCCTTACTCCATGTCAATCTGAATACTGCTTTTCCTCTCAAAAGGGCAGAATGGAAGACAGTGACTGAGGTCCCAAGGTGGCTCAATGGGTAAAGAATCCGCCTGCAATGCAGGAAATGCAGGAGACAGGTTCGATCCCTGGGTTGGGAAGACCCCCTGGAGAAGGGCATGGCAAGCCCCTCCAGTGTTCTTGCCTGGAGAATCCCAAGGACAGAGGAGCCTGGCGGGCTACAGTCCACAGGCTCCCAAAGAGCTGGATGCAACTCAGTATGCACCCAAGATTAGGAGACTGGTTTTGCCATTCACTGCATCTGATCTAATCAAGTACCCCTCCCCACCTGGCCCCATCCACTGCCCTCATCCTCCATAGTCCCAAGGACTAGATCATCAATTCTACAGGAAGGCTCACATCAATGATATAAACACTGTATTTATTGAACGGGCTCATCACAGCCAGCAAGACTGCAATGGAGGGGACAAGCCCCTTCTTCAAATTCTTCGCCAAGAATACAGAACAGGACAAACCCTCCTTGCAGGCCTGTTAGCTTATAGAGACGGCAAGGAGGGAGTGGAAAATGTGTGTTCTGTCCCAGGTGAGCTCCAAAGATCGTATAACATGCGCTTCAGGTGCTGGGTGGAGGGCAGAGCTGGCTCAGCACCTGCCTTTTCTGCTGGGAGACTGTGGCCTAGATTGGGAGAGGGATTTGCCCAAGAGTCACGGATCTGTGTCCCCCAGAAAAGAAGGGGACACACTGGGCCTGGGAGGGAGCCCTCGGACCTCCCTGCATGTCCCACAAAAGACAGCCCAGCCTGGCCCCAGCTTCCACAGCATCTCTGGGCCACTGTCCTCCACCTGACCTGGACACAGCTGGGGATTCTCAACCTTTCTTTCTGAATCACTCAAAACTAAAAACCAAGTAATAAGAAAACTTTCCCTAACATGCAGCACTTCCAGGACCAGAAAAAGATAATGGGAAATCTATCCATCCATCCGTTCAAATGCAGTTGCCATGCTCCTCCTCAGAGGCAGGCGTGATAGGGAGGCAGGCAGGGAGGGGCGTGCACAGGGCTCCAAGTTCATGGTGTCAACAAACAAACATGATGAATGGGCACTGCTCCCATGAAGGAACGAGGGCCGCACTCCAGGAGGTCACTCAGCAATCTCTGCTCCAGATCCCTTCCGGGAAAAACGATAGAAGGTTTAAGCGCCCAGAAAGTGCTAGGAAAATGCCAAACAATATTAGCATCTGCCGCCCAGTGGCTGTTTCAGCATTAGATATCAAGTTGGTGAGTTTAATTCCCTCCCATCTGCCAAATGTTTCCAAGTAGCACTGACATCAACAAACCACAAAGCTGGACTTCGGGACCCGCCCCCAGCCCTCTCTCTGTTTTCTAAGCCCTTCAGCCACCCACCCACGGGTGCAAGGCCTCCCCCTGCAGCCCATTTCTACCCACGGTCCATCCACAGCACCGTGTGTGGGATCTATCTGCTGTAGACGCCCCAGCCCCCTTGCACAGCTGCCTGGGCCAGAGACTGCAGCCAAGAGCCAGTTCCCACACAGGCCAGGAGGGAAAGGCTTTTTGGGGGCACTTTCTAAATTTTTTTAAGCTTTTCTTTTTCGTGGGGAAAGGATTGTCTTCCGGAGCAAAGCCACAGACCCCATCGAGGGCTTGGAAAGCCCTATCTCGCCTTCCAGAATCCTTAGGAGGCATGTATAGCAGATGAAGAAACCCAAACCACATCAAGGGAACCAACGCACAGTAAAACTTTCAGCACTTGATCTCAAAACAGCAGCATCCTGACTCGGACGGAACCTGTGGCCTCATTATATTCATTACAGGGGATGGACTTCTGGTGATGCTTCCTACAGTCACACCCTGGCCCTTTGAAAACATGTGCAGAAGTCATAAACACTCAGGCATGAGGATACCGCCAGCATCACTCCCCACACATGAACCGGGATTGGAGCAACACAAAAAAATCCTGTAAGACCAGGGTCCCCAATCTCCAGGGTTTAATGCCTGATGATCTGAGGTGCGTGCCTGTGTGCTAAGTTGCTTCAGCTGTGTCCGACTGTAGCCCGCCAGGCTCCTCTGTTCATGGGATTCTCCAGGCAAGAACACTGGAGAGGGTTGTCATGCCCTCCTCTAGTGGAATCTTCCCAACCAAGGGATTGAACCTGGGTTATATTTCCAAATTCAAAATTCCAAATGGTGTCTCTCAAGTTGGCAAAAGTGGATACATAGGAGAATATACTTTGTTTCTGTTTTTTTTTTTTTAATCAAAAGGAAAACTTAGGAACCAGAAAGAGAAAAATGACTCTTCTAAAGCAGCCCTTCCTTGCTTCCCATACCCTGCAAAAAATGGTGGTGGAGGAGGGGGCTGTTGGGAGACTGCATATCAGAAGCATGTGGGGGTTGGTGCATAGGGAGATCCAGGAATTTGCATTCTGAAAGCCTCTGTTGAGAACCCTTACATGGGAGACATCATTTTGCTGACGAAAGTCCATACAGTCAAAGCTATGGATTTTCTAGTAGTCATGTTTGAATGTGAGAGTTGGACAATAAAGAAATCTGAGCAAAGAAGAACTGATGCTTTGAAACTGTGGTGCTGAAAAAGACTCGTGAGAGTCCCATGGACAGCAAGGAGATTAAACAAGTCAATCCTAAAGGAAATCAACCCTGAATATTCATTATTCAGAGAAGGACTGACACTGAAGCTGAAGCTCCAATACCTTGGCCATCTGATGCAAACTGCCAACTCATCAGGAAAAGTCCCTGATGCTGGGAATAAAGGAGAAAGGTGCGGCAAAGATGAGATGGTTGGATGGCATCACCGACTCAATGGACATGAGTTTGAGCAAATTCCGGGAGATAGTGAAGGACAGAGGAGCCTGGCAAGCTGCAGTCCATGGGATCACAAGGAGTCAGACACAACTTAACAATTGAACAATAACAACATGGGAGCAGTCAAAGGGCCGGCTCACTGGAAAACCAGGTAGAAAAGGTGAACAGAAAATGAGGTGAGAAGTGGTGGAACACGCTTCTGGCTACATCAGGCATCACTGTCCCGGCCTCGCCTGTCCGAAGGCCCAGATCTCCCAGAGTTTCAGGTGGCCCCATTGTGGGGGGAGGGTGGGTTTACACATAGGGGAGGAAACCTTCAGGCCCAAGCTGCCTTTTCCACTTATTTCCCATGGGGCCCAATGTTCACCAAAGGCACACTTGCTCTTTTCATCAGACCAACCAGGCTCATATGCTCCTGATTATCTGCTGTCTCTACAGCTCAGGGCCTGGACTGCAAAGGACCCCAGTCATCTGTCATTCACACACATCATCAGAACACAACCCTGCAAGTTTCAGGTCCACTAGAAGTGTACTTAAGAGGTGCTGGTATTTCTAGAGACAAAAGGATTAAGCAATGATACCACTTAACATGTGGAACCTAAAAAATAATATGGATGAATTGACTTATAAAATAGAAACAGACTCACAGACATAGAAAACAAACTATGGTTTCCAAAGGGGAAAGTGGAGGCGAGGGATAAATTAGGAGTTTGGGATTAACAGATACACACTACTATATATAAAATAGATAAACAACAAAGACCTACTGTATAACACAGGGAATAATATCTTATAATAACCTATAATGGAAACAAATCTGAAAAAAGTATATATATATATTGCTGTACACCTGAAACTTACACAATATTGTAAATTACATAGTAAACTAACACAATGTTGTAAGTCAACTATACTTCAAATAAAACAAAACAAAACAGGACTAACTGAAGAGCTCCCCTGATATATTTGGTAGAGATACACAAATTCCACCAAGACAACCCAAACCAAGTTCCTCCTCGGCCTCCCAGTGAAAAAGCCACAGCACCAAACACTACTTCTCTTGGTAATAGGCCACAAACCCCAGAGCACCTTCAACCCAGAAAGGGTGGCAGAAGAGGGGTTAGTTGAGCTTCACCTGGAAAGAAGGATGGTATTCACACTGGCAAGAAATGGAGCTGTCATTGTAGTCTCTTTCACACTATTTTGTGACTTAGCCGTAGATGTCACTTTGATGGAAAAAACAAAATGTAAACAGAGCAGAAAAGAGAATATTCTAGCTGAGGGAGCTGTGAAGGGGCTAGTGGGTCTGGGCTAGGTGGGCCTGGCCAGAGGGCATGTGTCAGGGGATGCAGCAGTAAGATGTAGATGGAGAAGGAGCCTGGAACTCAGGAGAGTGGCTGAACCCTAGATGATGGATGAAAACACGTTTGCTGGGGCTTCCTGGGTGACTCAGCAGTAAAGACTCCACCTGCCAATGCAGGAGACTCGGGTTCCATCCTTGGTCCAGGAAGATCCCCTGGAGAAGGAAATGGCAACCCAGTCCAGTATTCCTGCCTGGAGAGCTCCATGGACAGAGGAACCTGGCGGGCTGCAGTCCATGGGGTCAAAAAAGAGTAAGACAAGAGTTAGCAGCTAAACAACAACAACAACACATTTGCTGGCTGGGAGTAAAGGCAGCTCGGGGCTGGACTAGGGAGGTCCCACCTGAAGAGCTTGCTAAGGTGTTTGGAATTTACTTTCCAGTCAAGTGTTTTCCAGGGTTACGTCCCTCACTTGACACAAGAGTCGCACAGAAGGCAAGCCAGCTGGGACCTGCGACATCTGGGAGAAGGCACCGGGCTCAGAAGCCCTCTCCAGTGGGTCCCACATCGCGCTACAGGCTGCAAGGCCACTGTAATAGCACAGCCACGGAGGTCTCCCTCCCTACCCCCAGGTAGCAGCTCACAGCACAGCCTCGCCCGTGGCTCCAAGGATGCCATTCCCGCATACCTTTATCGTGGGAGTCAAACCTGCTTCTTCTTCCCTTTCTCAAGAAAATTCTATAGCAGAAGAGAGGGATGGAATAATCTGTAACTGGCTCAGATCCAGTGTACCTAGGACACGCTCGAGCACCTAGTTGGTGGCCCGCCCAAAGGATAAAATTACCTTTGCTCTAGAGGCAGCCAAATTCTCAAGATTACAGGTTACAGGGTTGGAATTCCACGGGTGGGATTGGAGATCTCACTGGGAAACAGACAGAGGGTTGCAGGGAGCACTGGGTGCAGGGGAAGTCTGGACCACTGGTCACTGTGACCCACCTTGCCTGGCTCTAGTAAGACAAGCTAGGGCTGGGTTCTTGTGTTCAAGCCCCACACGCGGCAGGAAGGGCTGTGCTGTTGCTGTTTAGTTGCTCAGTCGTGTCCGACTCCTTGCGACCCCATGGACTATAGCCTGTCAGGCTCCTGCGATTTTCCAGGCAAGAATACTACAGTGGGTTGCCATTTCCTTCTGCAATGGATCTTCCCAACGCAGGGATGGAACTCATGTCTCCTGCATTGGCAGGTGGATTCTTTACCACTGAGCCACCAGGGAGGCCCTGAAGGGCTGTGTGGCCTTAGGCAAACCGCCTTCTCTGAGCCCCAATGCCTTTATACATAAACAATTATAATAATTAAGCAGTCACATCACCAGCTAACTCTACCCACTTTACAGAAAAAGAAACGGAGGCACAGTAGGATAAGCGACTGGCCCCAAGGTCACAGAGTACAGAAAGGACTGGAAGTCAGATGAACTGGCTCCAGACCATGCCCTTAACCACCAGGCTACACGACCCCCAGCTCATGAAAATGTGGACTGAAAGGTCACGTGTGACCTGCAGCTTCTCCCTCATCTCTGCTGTGCCCTGCTTCTGTTCTGTGCTGTGCTTAGTTGCTCAGTAGTGTCTGACTCTTTGTGACCCCAAGGACTGTAGCCCACCAGGCTCCTCTGTCCATAGGGATTCTCCAGACAAGAATACTGGAGTAGGTTGCTATGTCCTCCTCTAGGGGATCTTCCCAACCCAGGGATTGAACCCAGGTCTCCCACACAGCATACAGATTCTTTACCATCTAAGCCACCAGGGATGCCACCCCACTTCTATGACTGTGCTAAATCACATGTACACCAGCTCAAGTACACAACTTTTTAAAGATCGAGTAGCCTTGATGCCTCAAAGACACCTAAATCCTTGATGTGGAAGTCCATGAAGGGCCAGGGGCAGAGGGTTGAGGGGTGGAGGGCTCTACATCCAGGCGGGCTTACAGGCCGTCAGAACCTAGTCCCTAGGAGGTCACACAGCATCACTCTTCTCCAGCTCTGGCCATTAGCCTCACCACTAGGCTCACACAGAACTGGGTACTAGTAGCTAGTTCAACATGAACTCACCTGTCTCCTGGAAAAGACCCTGAATCACCTGTCCATTCAGGCTGTGGGCTAGAAAGACACCCTGACCAACAATGAATGTCCAGCACTCGGTCAGGATTCAAAAACACGCGAGACGAAATGCTCGTGGCCAGGCAGCTTGCAAGGAAGAATTTCACTCACCTGGCCTCCCAGAGGCCTCCGCAGACTCAGTGGCCTTGTCTATGTCACTGGCTTAAAAACACCCCACCCACAAGTGAGGACAAGACATCAGGGGCAGAACTGGAAAATACCTCGTTGGCCCAAGTGTTCTGACTTCCTGGCATCCGGGCAAATTTGCTAAGCCACCCCTGCGCACTGAAGAAGAACTTTAATACAAGTGTCCCCATGGAAGTGACCTGGGAGCACATGACCACGTCCCTCCCCCACACTCAGAGCACCAGCACATTGACTGCGTGTGGAAGAGGCAGAGTGCAGACAGTCCCACTCCCTACTTCAGCCCCAAAGCTCAGCCATCACCTGTTCTGCATGACAGGGGTAGGGAGTGGATTTCCTCTGGGTTTCCATCTGATTTCAGAGTTCTCCTGTCGCACCCATCACCTCACACAACGCTGCCTGGCTGATGGGGAAAACGATGTGTGACTTGCCTATGCTATTAGAGGTGGTCACCACTGTGCCAGGACTGGACAGCTCTCCAGCTCCCAGATCCTGCCCACCTGACTCTCCTTCAACTGTTATTTTGCTATAAAAATCCCAATTTGGGAATCTCAAATAAATTTCATTCAATCAGACAGTGCCTGGGGTCTGAAGTTTATCCATTCAGTCACCCATCATATACTGAGCCCTGACAACATGCCAGATTCCGTTCTTAGAATCTGGGGACACAGTAATGGCCCCATCCTCAACCACTGCACTATTTTTGAGCTGCACACGTTTGGCGAAGTTACTAAAATTCCTTGCCTTTCAGTGGCCTCATGGGAGAAAATCTCTACTTCAAATGCTTCTGGAAATGAATAACAAACTTGTATCTCTTGTGTCTCCTGTAAAGGCGAATTCTTTACCACTAGCTCCACCTGGGAAGTCCAGATGAGAAAATATAATAAGTACATTACTTTGTGGACATCACTTTGCTGACAAAGGTCCGTCTAGTCAAAGCTTATGGTTTTTCCACGAGTCATGTACAGATGTGAGAGTTGAACCATAAAGACGACTGAGCACCAAAGAATTGATGCTTTCGAACTGTGATGTAGAAGAAGACTCTTGAGAGTCCCTTAGACAGCAGGAAATCCACACTGAGTATTCATTGGAAGGACTGATGCTGAAGCTCCAGTACTTGGCCACCTGATGCAAAAAGCTGACTCTTTGGAAAAGACCCTGATGCTGGGAAAGATTGAGGGCAGGAGGAGAAGGGAGCGACAGAGGATGAGATGGCTGGATGGCATCATCAACTCAATGGACATAAGTTTGAGCAAACTCCTGGAGATAGTAAAGGACAGGGAAGCCTGGCGTGCTGTAATCCTTGGGGCTGTAAAGAGTTGGACCCGACTTAGCAACTGAACAACAAAAAAAGCACATTAACCACCCAGAACAGTAGAAGAGATGCTTGGTAAATGTGACCATTACTAAAAGTTTTTGTAAAAGGGCTCCAGCAAGTATGGAATCACCTGTGTTAATACAAATGTCTTTGAAAGATCATTAAGAACCACCACCCAAACTAGCTTAATCTTGCCTAGATAGGAGATATGGGTATTTTCCCCTGCTTGCTCATAAATGGCTGTTTGGCACAAAGGATGTTCACTACAGGCTCGAACTGAATCATTAAGACTACAGAATCAGATAGGCCAGAAATTAAACAACAGAGCCCAGGGTCCCAGAAGGAAGCTACCAGCCACAGGGCACTGAGGACTCCAGGCCACAGTTCCTAGAACCTCACAATAAAGGGACAGGGCACTTTCCTAGAAGTCCAGTGGTTAGGACTCTGAACTTCACTGCCGGGGGCACAGGTTTGATCCCTGGTCCAGAACTAAGATCCTGCATGCCACGCGGTGTGGTAAAATAAATAAAAATAAAGGGCTGGGGGTTTTCCTGGTGGTCCAGCGGCAAGAAATCTGCCTGCCAACACCAGGGACACAGGTTGATCCCCCTTCTGGGAAGAATCCATATGCCACAGGACAGCTAAGCCTGTGCAACACAACTACTGAGCTTGTGCTCTGGAGCCCACACTCTGCAACAAGAGAAGCCTGCGCCCCGAAACTGCAGAGTACCCCCACTCACTGCCACTGGAGAAAGCCTGAGAACAGCCATGAAGACCCAGCACAGCCAAAAATGAATAAATAAATATTTTTTAAAAAGCAATAAAGCAATAGCAATGGAATCCCCACTCCAACCCCCTCCGACCAGAAAGAGGCTGAACAAAGGGGAGGTGGCCCTGTGATTTCCAATGGAGTCCAGACCCTCACAGACCACTGGAACAGGCTCTGGAGCCCCATGTGACCTACATCCCAGCCCGGCAGCTTCCTCCTCCCACCTTTGCACCTTGGCAAGTTACTCAATCCCTCCCAGCCTGTTTCCTTCTCTGGAAATGGCGCTCATCGCAGCAGCCACCTTCTAGTCTCTGTAAAGATTAAAAAATACAATGAATGAAAAGCCTTTTGCCTGGGGTCTGGCATCCAGCTGCTGGGGCTTTTATTTACATTTTTGGTTCTTTTTGGTGGGGGTGTTAGTCACTCAGTCGCATCTGACTCTTTGCGCCATAGACTGTAGCCTGCCAGGCTCCTCTGTCCATGGAATTCTCCAGGCAAGAATATTGGAGGGGGTAGCCATTTCCTTCTCCAGGGAATCTTCCCAACCAGGGATTGAACCCAGGTATCCTGTATTGCAGGCAGATTTCCTGAACCACCAGGGAATTCCCAATTTGGTGGTGGTGGGGAGGAGATAAATAGCAAATTCCTAGGAAAGTGTCATTTGTACTTGAATTCCTTCACAAGATGACCACCTCCTAGAGAAGGATGCCCCCAGAATCCACCCTGGTTGGAAGCAACACTCCACAAATCACTGCCTATTTGGATGAGATGACCTGAGCCATTGTTGGGAATGACCGGGAACCCTTACGTTCTCGCTGCCTGTCTTAACAGGAGAGAATCTGAAGCCCAGGAAAGTGAGGGGATTTGCACATAGAAGCCTCTAAGGGTCTTGGTCCCTCCCACCCACTCCGTTTCCACATTCACCTTCCTTTGCTCCCCAATTCTAAATGAATGGAACCTGTTGCTTACATTAATCCTGATTATATAAGAAAGGAAACTTGGAGAGTCAGAGAGGAGGGAGGGAAAAGCTAGTGTCAACTTACACGAGTGCAAAAGGCCCAAGATGAAAGAGCTGCAGAAAGTTCACTAAGAGCCCAGGACAATTCAGACCTTTAACTGGTGCTGAAGTCCAGGGGCCCTGCCAGGGTAAGGCCCTTAAGTGTCAAGGTTCCCTGACACTGCTGACTGGCACCCATTCCTGCACGGTCACCACAGGGTGAAGGTCCTCCCCAGCACTCAAGCACCTGCCATCCTCTGAACTACAAAGAAACAGGCAGCCAGGGCCACACTGAGCTACAGGACTGGGCACAGGGCGTCTGCTCCCTCCACTGTGCTCTACCCATAAGTGGGGCGGGCTCTCAGGCCCCTCAGATTCTGGGCATAAATAAACCCACATGGTACTGCCGGGCACAGATATTTCCAAGAATGTCTCACTTTCCCAAACAAGGGCGATTCCCCCAAATGTTCTCACACAGAAAGGAGAGAGTCCTGCGTCAAGAGTCAGAAAACCTCAATTCTCATCCAGCTTTGCCAACAAGTCCCTAAGGAACTCCTGGCTGGGTATCCACAGGAATTCCCACCAGCAGGTAAACCCAAGATGTGGGAGATTTCCTCTGTCTAGTCACCCATCCATTACAATTGCAAATACTTGTCTAATGAATGGGCTTCCCCAGTGTTGCTAGTGGTAAAGAGCCCACCTGTCAATGCAGGAGACAGAAGAGACATGAGTTCAATCCCTGGGTCAAGAAGATCCCCTGGAGGAGGGCATGGCAACCCCCGCCAGTATTCTTGCCTTGAGAATCCCATGGACAGAGAAGCCTGGTGGGCTACAGTCCATAGGGTCGCACAGAGTTGGACACGACTAAAGTTGATTTAGCACGCACACACATCCAGTGAACAGAGTCAATAGATGATCTCTAAGTCTTAGAGATCTTAAGTCTTAGAGTCTCTAAGTCTGAGAATCTCTAAGTCTCTTTTTGACTTCTAACATTCTAAATCTATAAAGCCACTAAAGAGTCCTTTGGAAAACAAATGCTTGGGAGGGGAAGTGTTTAATTTGATGCGTGCTTGTGTGGTCAGTTGCTAAGTCGTTTCCAATTCTTTGCAATCCCATGGACTGTAGCCCACCAAGCTCCTCTGTCCATGGGGTTTTCCAGGCAAGAATACTGGAGTGGGTTACCATTTTCTTCTCCAGGGGATCTTTCTGACCCAGGGACTGAACCCACATCTTTTGGGTCTCCTGCATTGGCACCAGATTCTTTATCACTGAGCCATCAGTAAATGTACGCTATGTTATATACTATACATCTATACTATAGAACCGCGGGTTAAAAACGCTTGTATTGGACTTCCCTGGTGACACAGTGGGTAAGAATCCACCTGCCAATGGAGGAGACACGGGTTCCATCCTTGGTCCGGGAAGATTCCACATGCCTCAAAGCAACTAAGCGCATGCACCACAACTACTGAGCCCAAACCCGCTATGCTCTGCAGTAAGAGAAACCACCGTAATGAGAAGCCTGTGCACCAAAACAAGGAGGAGCTCCCCTCGCCACTACTAGAGAAAGCTCACACAAAGCACTGAAGACCCAGAACTGCCAAAAATAAAAAACAGACAAATAAAAATTTAAATCACTGTATTAAAAAAAAAAAAAGAATTCCAGCAGAGATTAGAACCCCATGTGCATTGCCAGTGGGAGTGTAAAAAGGTGCAGCCCCTATGGAAAGCAGTATGGAAGTTCCTTAAATAATTAAAAATAGAACTACCACATGATCCAGACATCCCACCTCTGGGTATAGATCCAGAAGAACTGAAAGCTGAGTCCCAAATACATACATATATATATATATATATATATATATATATATATACACACCCAGGTTCACAGCAGTATTCTTCAAAATAACCAAAAACTGGAAGCAACCCAAGTGCCCATCCATGGATGAATAAATAAACAAAAAGTGATATTATCCATGCAATGGTATACTATTCAGCCACGGAAAGAAATTCTGACCTGTGCTACAACACAGATGACCGTCAAAGACATGATGCTAAGTGAAATAAACTGGTCACAAAAAGACAACCACTGTATGACTGCACCTAGATGTGGTATCTGGAACAGTCAAATGCAAAGTGACAGAAAGTAGAACGGTAGCTGTTGGGGGGCTGGGGACAATGAGGTGATGCTGTTTAATGGGGACAGTTTCAGTGTGCAAAGATGAGAAAAGTTCTGGAGGTGGATGGGGATGATGGTTGTACAATAATGTCGATGTACCACAGTAGTGAAATGCACACTGAAAAAAGGCTAAGATGGCAAGTTTTATGTGTATTTTAACCAAAACTGTTTAAATTTTAATACATTTTTAAATTTAAAATGATTTTTCTAACAACCACAATTTTTAAACACTAACAATCTAATCACCAGCTCACTCCACATGCATTTCTGAAATCATGGTCTGAAGTCTGGCCACAATCCAATAGTTCCCTGAGGTTTCCTTGAACACCTGGAGAGCAGTGTAGGGTTTGTTTATCTCTTTGGTGAAGGCAGTCAGGAGTCTCAAATGCACCATGTAATCCCCATGGACACAGTAACATTCCCAGACTAGAGGAAGTACCTGGAAATTCCACCCAAGATGGGACAAAGGCAAAAGCTTTGACGGAAGACAGAAAGGCTTTGGGGCTTCCCAGGTGGCACTCTGGTAAAAAATCTGCCTGCCAATGGAGAAGATGCAAGAGACATGAGATCCATCTCTGGGTTGGGAAGATCCCCTGGAGGAGGGCATGGTAATCCACTCCTATATTCTTGCCTGGAGAATCCCACGGACAGAGGAGCCTGGTGGGCTCCACTCCGTGGGGTCGCAAAGACTCAGACACAACTGAGCAACTAAACACACACACAACAGAAAGGCTTAAGATGCAGAGCTGGGATGCTCACCCTTTTCCACAGGCTGGCCCCCAGCACAGGCTTCAGCCTGGGGAAAAGATGCAGTGCTTCCCCTGTCCAGTACACACAGGCCTGTCCCAGCCCAAGGCCGTCACGTCAGGAAGCACTATCCCACCTGTTCGGGTGTGGCGGTAGCTGCCAAAAACCCGCCACACACTTGTATCTGAGACTGGGTGACCACGCAGGTGGTTCCTGCCCCGCCTTCAGAGCCAGGGAGCAGAGGTGGCCGACTCAGGGCTGTGGGGGACAGCTCTCCCGGATCCACCCTGGACGGTCAGAGAGCCGGGTACCTCACAAGCCCCATGCACGGTTCCCCAGTCAGGAGTGGTGGGCCTGCCAACTTCTGCAAGACTGGCTTCCACACCCTCCCATAGAGACCACACCTTCCAAAGGAAGCCTCACGATTAGCCTATTATCCACAGGGAAAAAAAAACCTTTTCAAAGCTACCCTGTCGCCAGCCTTCTCTTGCTCATTCCTCTACTACTAATTATATCCGGTGATGCATCTGCATGCCTGCCTCCTATTAAAGTCTGAGAGAAACACAAAGGAAGAGGCAGCCTCAGATGCTGTCATTTCTATGCCCCAGCACTGTGCTTTACTGCAACAGACACTCAAGAACTGAGGGGCTTCCCTGGTGGCTCAGTGGTAAAGAATCTGTCTGCCAATGCAGGAGACAAGGGTTCAATCCCTGGTCCCGGAGGATCCCACATGCCACGGGGCAACTAAGCCTGTGGACTACGACCACTGAGCCTGTGCTCCGCAGCAAGAGAAGTCACCCCAGCGAGAGTAGCCCCCACAATGAGAGTAGCTCCCGCTCACCGCAACTGGAGAGAAGCCTGCACATCAACCAGGGCCAGCACAGCCAAAAATAAACAAACAACAATAATACAGAATCAGTGCAGGAGGGCCCTGAGGTACACTGTATTTCATTCACAAAGCAGCATTTTAAGGCCCGGATGCACTCTCCTCCCCAAACGGCCATCTGCCTGTTGAGCATCTATGGCCCATGGAGCGAGACGTTTCATGTTTTCTGGGGCCTAACACGCAGGATAAGAGCCCAGGATATGAGCCCCGTGAGAGCCAAGCTCCAGAGTTGAGGGGAACACCAGAGGGCGAAGGACAGGCCACAGGGAAATTTTCCAGACGTTACTGAAGCCAGATTTTCCACAAACACTGCTGTCAAATCAGCCCCGTAAGGCTGAATGACTTACGTGCAGGCAGGGGCCAGGTCACAGCTGGAGGGGATGTTCTCCCATTTCTTCACACACCCTTCCTACCAGACAAAAACAGAGAAAGAGGACAAAAGACCAGAACCACCAGGCTTGATGTGCTAAAGGTCTCAGAGGAAGGATGCCAAAGGTAACATCCCGAACACTCACCTTTCAGTCTCCAAAATTCACTTGCACATACTACTTTCTGCACAGACAAACTATTTTCTAAGTTTGAGGGGAGCTATTTTTGTTTCCCTGGATGCCGAAGAGAATGGCAAGAACGTTTGATCCTGGATGAGATTTCATACCAATGAAAACCCTCATCCGGGAAACGGAGCTCAGGTGTATGATTTAAACCAAAGTCGAATGACAAGAAGGGTTTCCAGAAGGGAGGAGAGATGAATGGGTGCTGGGGATGAAAGTAAGGGGCCAGACCACAGCAGTCTCATGTTGGTAAAACCTCCTTGAAGGCAGAGAGTCCCTGCCTTCAAGGAGGTTATAGTCCAGGAGGGGAGGGAAAGAGCAAACCAAAAATCATACAAATAAAAAGTTACAAACTAAGGGGGTGACGGAGGATGAAATGGTTGGATGACATCATCGACTCAATGGACATGAGTTTGAGCAAACTCCAGGAGATAGGGAAGGGCAGGGAAGCCTAGAGCGCTGCAGTCCATGGGGTTGCAAAGATTCAGACACAACTGAGCAACCGAACGACAACAAACCATCCTGAAGTAGAGGACAAGGTAAAGATGCTGTGACAGCAAAGGCAGGGATGGAGTTTAGATTCGAGGGTCCCGGAAGCAACTTTGAAGCAGTGACCGGAAGCCTGGGGGGAATCACACAGAAAGAAGCACAGGAGAAGAAGGGGGCCATCTCGGGATGCAGGTACCAGCTGGTGGGATATGAACAGAGGCCCCGAGGAAGGTGATGTCACTGCAGCCAGCTGGGTACCAGGAGCACAGCGTAGCCTATGCTGAGCCCTGAAAAGAGGATAGTCAGCTGACTCTCTATGCAATGTTTCAGCCTCTTTGGTTCTGACCTGAACACAAGCCACGGGGAGTGATGGTGTTCCCGTCACCATGATGGGAGTGGCGGCAGCAAGCCTTCCAAGGTAAGGAGTGGCCCCTTCATCCTGTCATTCCCACCAAAGTTCACCCAAAATGCCCCAGCTGTCTGGGCTCACCCATCCTTGCTGCTGGCAAAGCCGGGTGACCGTGGCTATGCTGGCTGACCCCTCGATGACTCAGCTTCCTGGTAGTGAGCTCATAAAACAGCCCAGGCAGGAAGGAGTCAGAGAGCTATAAACAGAGCCTTCCAGAAGCATCGGCTACATGGCTCCCTCCTTGATTCCACGGTGGAACTGTGGCCATTCAGCATTTCTAGAATTGTCTCAATGAACAGTTCACAGTCTTCTAGTGTTGCAGTTCAAGGTTTCAAGTAAATTAAATAGACTACCATTTCTTGGCAGATACTCTAGGAAACAAGGTCCCCCAAAAGTATTTGGGCATCTAATTCTTTTCCTGCTAGCTCCCTGGTAGAATTCCAGGGTCTGTGTGTCGGGGTGTGGGGGGGGGTCGTCTTCCTAGCTTCCTCCTTCAAGCCGAAGTGCTTGTAAGTGTATACTTTACATTCCAAATCAAAGGACAGTGCCCAAAGTGTAGA
Source organism: Neotragus pygmaeus (assembly GCA_006410875.1). Classification (NCBI taxonomy): domain Eukaryota; kingdom Metazoa; phylum Chordata; class Mammalia; order Artiodactyla; family Bovidae; genus Neotragus; species Neotragus pygmaeus. The sequence continues at coordinate 327,214 of SJYV01016343.1, read as the reverse complement.
ACTTTGTTCTAACAGCCCATGCAAACAAAGAGTAGAACTTTTAGAACTAGAAGCCTCCTAAGAAACCATATAGTTTTAGTTCCATTTTGCCATTTTACAGACGAACAAACTGAGACTCAGACAACTGAAATGCTTTCTAAGAGTCACTCGGCTGGTGGGCTTCTGGTTATCACAAGCTAATTATAACTCACCTTAAAATGCAAATTTAATGTTCTGTGTGTGTCTCCAGAGAAAGGATCCATTTTGCTGTGTTTTTCCTCCTTTCATTCCCTGCCCTCCATACTCAAGCTCTCCGTTGGCAAAGGTTCTTCCTGTCCCTTCAACTCTGGCTGCTCAGAGAGGATCAGAAATCTGTTTTCAATTTAAAAGCCACTTCTAGTAAAAGCCCTGCTCTGTAGTTAACTTTCGTTTCTTTTTTTTTTTTTAGGTTCTGAAAGGGAATTTCAGAAATTTTCTTATGATTAGATTATCAGAAAACTCAAAAGACCCTGGAAGAGACATTCAAGGGAAGGTTAGTGAGAATTTTTACACCAGGTCAGAGGAAGTGTCACCGGCTGGCCCAATCACAGATGCCAGTGGAGGGAACAGCACTAACTCCAAGGATAACAGATCCCAGGGTGACAAACTGCAGTGTCAACTCCTCTACCTCCTTCTGAACCTCAAAAGACTTTCTCGGAGGCAAAGAAGGAACTAGGAGTCACTCTAACTTGTCAATGTATTCCTTATTATTATTCTGTTGTTTTCACAAAGAAAAATTGCGAAAGCTGACATTCTTTCTTTTTTAATCAATGTCTTTTTCATCTTGCTTTAGGTACTTTTTAAAATTGAATTATAGCTGATTTACAATACTATTTAATTTCAGGTGTACAGCAAAGTGATTCATATATATATAATACTTTTTCAGATTCTTTTCCATTATAGGTTATTATAAGGTATTAAATATAATTTCCTGTGCGATGCAGTAGGTTCCTGTTATCTGTTTTATATATAGTAGTGTGTATCTGTTAATCCCAAACTCCTGATTTATCCCTTCTCCATCCCCCTTCCTCTTTGGTAACTGTAAATTTGCTTTCTTTGTCATTGAGTCTCTTTCTGTTTTGTAAATAAGTTCATCTGTAACATTTTTTGTAGATTCCACAAGTGACATCATATGATATTTGTCTTGCTCTGTCTGACTGAGTGAAGCTGATATTCTTGCTGCTCGGAGGACTAATTATAAATCTTCAGTCATTTTCAAAATAAATTTATTTAACGCTTCACACTTCCTGGCATAAATACACTCATTAATTCAGCGATTGTCTGAAAAGCCAAGATTCTAGGGAAAACAGTTTTTCAACACACGTACACTAAAAGAGAGTTCTCGTTCACTTTAGGTCTTCACCACTCTCGCTGACTGCCCCTAGTCCAGCAGGGCATCTTCTACGGTTTAATGTCCAGCAGATCCAGCTTTTGCTTCTACCCCAGCTGTTTCTCCTGGGGAACAGTTCGGGATTGTTAAGCAACACTGAAAAAACCCCATGCACGTCCTCCTTCAAAACACCCAGCAGGTTTAGCCACAAAGACCTCAGATGCCAGGGAAATCCACAGACACAGAAAGAGAAGGCTGGCGTTGGGGTCAGTCAGTTCTTGCCCGTGTCACAGGACTGGTCTTGTGGAGAAACAGGACTCCGTTTTTAGAAGCTGGGAGATCCAGGAGCATTTCCCTCTTAACCTGGACTGATACGGGCACCAGAACGAAAATCCTCAAGAGCCAGAAGCTTCCAGCCTTTATCAGAATCACTGGAGGTGGATGGACAAGCCCCAGGAACTGAACTCTCTGCATTTAGAAAAGGATCCACCAGAGACAGAAGGACTCAAAGAAAAGAGAGGGCAGGAAAAAAAAAAAGTCCAACTATTCAGCTGCCTTTAAAAAGTGACAAGGAGGGGGCGACCCTGGTGGATCAGCAGTAAAGAATCTGCCTGCCAATGCAGGAGACGCAGGTTCGATCCCCGGTCCTAGAGGATTCCACATGCAGTGAAACAACTAAGCCGATATGCTGTAACTACTGAGCCTGTGCTCTAGAGCCCAGGAGCCACAGCTACTGAAGCCTGTGAGCCTAAAGCCTGTGCTCCACAAAAAGAGAAGCCATTGCGATGAGAAGCCCAAGCACTGCAATCAGAGAGCAGCCCCCACTTGCCGTGACCAGAGAAAAGCCCACGCAGCAGTGAAGACTCAGCAAAGCCAAAAATAAATGAATAAAAAAGTGTTTAATGTCATTAAAAGGAAGTACAAGGAATGAGGCAGGAATCTGAGTATCCATCACAGGTCCCCGTATGGGGCTCGAGATTAACTTCTGTCATTGCCACGTTTCTCTCATTACCCTCTAAACTGTGATCTGGGCCTGAAAAGGTTATTCAGGCAAACCCTAAACCTCACCAAATCATGTGACTGTATTTAATTTTTAGCTACTTGCCTGGCTGCTGCTCCAGCCGGCATTTGCCACCCATGTCACCCATCAGTTAGGAGCCGATTATGAGCAGAAATGCCTGTGACATGACAGCTTTCCTCCCTTCCTCTGTGTTATTGACTCCTCTGGTCCTCAGCTCTGCAGGGAAAGTTCCCATCATGGGGAGGCTGGGCCTCCCTGGATGCTGCCAAGCAGTCACTTGGTGGTCGAACAGTGAACTAAAATTCAGAATGTGGTGGGGAGGGAAGAAGAAGGAATTTCAGAATGGGGGGCAGGCTCTGGTGTGACCCTCTCCCCCCTCCAACACAAAAACTTCCTCGGCTGATTCTGTGGGCAGAAGGCTCAGAGCAGAAACCCAAAATCAGAGTGACAGGGGAGGGTACAGGTGTCCTGGGGATGGCCAGGCACCTTGGGGACAGGCTGTGGCATTCCAAGGGAGAGGGAATTGTACAGTTCTATCCTACCATCTATATCTCCTTCGGTCTAGATACAGATGTTGATATATTATTTCTTCCAGGGCCCTTTTCCTGATCGCTCTTGACAAGGCTTGGTTTCTGTGAGAAGAGACTCATTACCCGCCTCCAGGAATGATTCAATGATACACCTCTGTCCTCCTGGCAGACAGGGGACTTCTGTGGGGACAGACTTCACAGGCGAGAAGCCTCCAGGCTTCCAGTGCTTGGCACATGTAGTCACACCCACATGCTCCCAGTTTTGAATTAATTTTGTCATTAAAATGAAGACTAGGGGATGATGCTGCACTTTTACACATGCCTTTTAACTCTTTCTCGGTCGAGAAATTCCATGAATCAGGCTTATGCAAGCCAACACTTAGCAAACAAGCCGTGGAAACAGTGACTAAGGGAAGAGAGCTGGTTCTACAGTCCATGACATGCCCTGTGTTCATCCTTAGACTTTCTCACTCATGTACACACACACCAGCATCTTCTTTTCCCTTAGAAAGGTTTCCGCCTTTTCTTCAGTGTGGCTTCTGAGATCTGATCATCAGGCAATCACTCATTCCTCTAATTCAGGCTGGAGACAGCCCTGGGATACCCATGGGATACAGCCTCTATTCCAGGGGAGCAGAGCACCCAACTACAAGTCAGAGACAGGGCCCTGCATGTTTCCATTCCTAGCAAGTTGGCTGGCAAGCTTCCTGCAGCTGCCAGCACCCACCCTCACATCCACCTTCCACACCATCTGCCAGGCCCAGGGCAAGGCAACATGCCAGTAAAACCCCCTCCCTGTGGGCAGTGTGAGGAAAGGAGGACCAGGGACCCCAGGACAAAGGCATCTGTGCCCTACCTCCTTCCCTTCTTACTTTCAATAATCAGGGGCCATGAGTAACCATAGCACACAGGGCAGCAAGGGACCAAGTTAGGTAAGGGCATCAGCAGATACAGAGAGTCATGCTTCAGGACGATCGGCCACGTTTCTCAGTCCCCAACCTCACCCACCTGCCACTCAAGGGGACAGACTCACCTGCAAAATGAAATGGAGCCTCTAAGGTGATAACCCCATGGAGATGAAAGGGAGGGGCCCCCACTCCCTGGAGGAATCCTTAATCACTGGCCTTAATCACAGAAGTTGTATGCAGGCCTCATCGCTGGTCCGACATCATCAATTTTAAATGTATTTCTGAGCATGTCCCAGAGTATAATTGGCTCTTCCTGATTACCCAGCGAAAGAGGTGGTGGCAGACGGCCACCCTGGTCTTTATTCAACAGATGGGAGACACAGAAGGTAAGGAGAGAGGCTAAGTGCCCAAGGCCATGCAGCTGCAGCGAATCCTGCAGTGGCTGGAACCAGAGCCTGTATTTTCCATTCCAACTAGCTAAACCTACCCCTTTAACAGGATCCCAGTTTGATAATAAATACCACGGCCTGGCACCTGCAGAGAGCTTTATACTTTGTAAATGGTATAAAGGTCTGTTGACTGCAAAACAGGCTGTATTTTCTTACCACATGTATTAAGTAGAACTGAAAGGGAGGTGCAGCGGGGATTGTTACTCTTCCTTATTTGAGATGAGAAAACTGCAGCCCTAGCAGACCAAGGAACTATGATGTAGTACTCTTTCCATAGGTCATTTTTAGGCTGTCTTCTGGAAAGGAATCCTTAAGCTAATCCAAAATCAAGTTACTATACTGAGTCCAACTTTGACTGACTGCTAAAATGAAAATGTGCCATAGCAGCTGCAGTTTGTTCCAGAGAAAGAAGCCAGAGAGAACCAAAAATATCCTATGGCAATAACCATTTGTGATCATCCCCTTGCCCTACATATTGGAACAGGTGACCAAGGAACTCCTACCTACATGTTAGACCTCCGAGTTCCATGCCAAACTATGACTTTTTGCCAGAGCTTCCTCAGCTCCAGTTTCTCCCACCCAAAAATGCAGCAGGGACCCCAAAGTCTCCTCTCAGAACCCAGCTCAAGGGCTCTGCCATCATTAACCTGAGTCTACATCTCAGCACTTCACATGCTTGCTCCTACCTGATTTCTTTCCTCAACTTGCCTTTAACAGGATCCCAGTTTGGTAATAAATACCATGGCCTGGCACCTGCAGAGAGCTTTATGCCCTGTCAATGGTATAAAGGTCTGTACCAGTACCTTCAGTGCTGGTATAGCAGAAAGAGGCACAAGTTCCAGGCCATGTTATTGTTCTGAAGCTTAGTTTTCTCATTTATGAAATGAGAGACTGTGGGTACCTTTTCCTATCTTCAGAGGAGAGCCAAGAGGATCAAGTGACAGAATACAGGTTAAAACAACACGAAAATAATGCAATATAGAGTTACAACAGCAACATACACACATAACCAAGCGTTCAAGCAATAACACTTTCTGGGGTGGTCCAGTGGTTAAGAATTCACCTTGCAATGCAGGGGACATGGGTATGATCCCTGGTCAGGGAATAAGGATCCCACATGTGGAGCAACTAAGCCCGTGTGCCGCACAACTACTGAGCCCATCTGCCACAACTAGAGAGCCCATGCACGGCAACGAAAGATCCTGCCTGATGCAACAAAGATCCCGTGGGCATCAACTAAGATCCAATGCAAATAAAAAATGAATTTTAAAAAAATCAGTCTAAAAAAAGTAATAACACTTTCAGAAATGATAATAGGAGCTAACAGAAAGTGAGAGCTTACCACTGACACTATTCTTAACATTCTAGTTGTAGCATAATTCATTCTCATAGAAACACACTATGAGGTGTGTAGTGTTTTATTCCCATTTCACAGATGAAAAAAATAAGGCACAGAAAGGTTTCAGCAATTTGTCCAGGCACCAGCCAGGCAGTGTGGACTCAGGGCCCATGCTGTTAACCTGAAAGGCCCTTAATCATTCAGCATATTACCTCTGATACAATCTGTCGTTAGTGGGGCCTGTCAAGGTTTGGGTTTTCCTGGTGTCTCAGAGGATAAAGAATCTGCCTGCAATGCAGGAGATGCAGGTTTGATCCCTGGGTCAGGAAGATTCCCTGGAGAAGGAAATGACTATTCACTCCAAAATTCTTGCCGGGAGAAAACTATGGACAGAGGAGGCTAGTGGGCTAGAGTCCATGGGGTCACAAAGAGGTGGACACGACTGAGACAAGCCACCTGCAAACGTGATCCCACCTGGGCTACTCAACAGCCCCGTCCAGCAGGTAAACAGATGATGTCAGTCCAGGCGACTAAAAATAATCTATGAGACAGGGAGACACCAAGCCGGAGATATAATGCATCCAGGTTGCCAAGCAGATGAGTGGCAGGATGAAAACTTAAATTCATGGGGCCTGACCCCTCCACCCCCAGCCTAGTGCCCTTTCCAGGGGTCCCAACACCAGCACAAGTCTGACACACACGCCCCCCCTCCCCAACGCATGCCCACAGCAGCATCTCCAGGGAGCAAAGGCTGAGGCCACACTGAGAGATCCATCAGGGGCCTCTGCCACCAGACCTCAGGGGACAGCGCCTTTCTGAGCCGCTCACAAGATTCTGTGTGTGATGGGTCCGGAGGCCGGTGGCCCCGGAGGACGTCCTCTCGGGGACACCAAGTGGCAGTCCCTCCCTCCACCTGACCCACGGTGGCCAGACATTTCCTAAACCTGTTATGCAACTTTTGCTTCAACCAAGCTGCTGCTGGGATTTCGCTCTATTTCAACATGTTTTGTTTTCTCTTCAGAGAGAAAGCACGAATGTGAAACCAAAACACTTCTTAGTGACCAGACAACGGCCCTTCCCGGCAGGCTGGGATTACTGGGCGGGCAGGGAGCGGGGTGGTTCTCAAAGTTACCTTCTGAGAGCCAATTTCAGCTTCCAGAATGACTAACAACCGCAGGGGTGAGGAAGAGGATGTGTGTGTGCTGGGGGTGGGGCCCAGGACAACTGAAGGCCACTGTTTCCCAGAGGGGAAGGCATCAACTCAAGAGTGCCCGGCAAGAGCCCCCAGCGACACTGCCCAGCCGGCCCCAGAACTTCAAGATGGCGGCCTGGGCCCTTCCGAGTTCACACACCCCGGCCCTGGCAGCCCTATGGCAGTCAGTATCGAGTTGGGTCATTCTTCTCCCCAAAGCGAGCCGGTCTCATCACCTAAGCTCAGGGTCTAATTACAGGGAGCAGGCTCTGGAAACAGGAGCCAGGACTTATTTTGGTTGCCTGGGTTAAGGAGGGCCCACAGTCAGTGTGCACGAATGAAGTGGGTGGCCAGATGAATAAACAGCCTCATCGGGGGCTTGTGGGTTCCACCACAGAAAATGGACAGACAAAGGGGCTGAGAGAGTCTCTGTGTGGCCAAGGACAGTAGGGATCCCAAACAACGCGAAGCAAAACAAAATAAAAACTAGCACTTGTTTAATAGCAGGTTTTAAAGCACTTCCCCCACCCCCATCTCACATCTCTTTAAACAACTGATTCATTGAAGAGTCACAGAAAAGCTTTACGTGTCTCTGGAGAGTAAGTCCGAGGGGGAGAGGGTCTGGGTCTCAGCATGCCACTCAAGGTAGTCCAGGCTTATTCTGAAGGCAGTGGGGACAGCCATGTGGTGTCAGGTGGAGAGACACTAGGGAAGTGAACTGAGACAATGGGGCTGCAGCCCGACCCCCTCAGGCCCCTCTCAGGCTCTGCTGCACCGTGGAGAACAGGCTGGATTTTCAGTTCCAATCAGCTAGCTCCGCCCCTTTAACATGATCCTCACTTGATAATAAATACCATGGCCTGGTACCTGCAGAGAGCTTTAAACTTTATAAACTGTGATCACTACAAACCTGATTGCATTTTCTTCCAAGACTCGATTAAGTATAGATCTGAAAGGTAGGTAGGATGAGTATTATTACTCTTCCCTGTCTAAGGAGAGAAAACTGGGGATGAGCAGGATCAGCTAAGAAGGATTTGTGGGCATTCATTCAACAAATACTTAACTGAGCACCTACTGTGTGCCCGGAACTGTTTCTGGCAAAGGGAACACCCAAGAGAACAAAGGAGTCAAAAATTTCTGCCCTTTGAGAGCTGACATTCGAATGAGGGAAGAAAGACTGTGAAAAATGGAGATCATATTACAACTATGAAAAACATACTATGTAAATAATACATATAAGTTAATGGTATTGTGGGTTACAGGGTAACACATGCTGTGGAGAAAAGCAGGTCTGGGCAGTGGGGAAGTGGGAGCAAAAAAGGAGGGGAGAGAAAGAGCGGGTTTATCCAATTGTGACTCTGTGATTAGGGAAGCCTGCAATGTAAAGGAGACAGCAGCAGAGTCCCCTGAACCAGCAGGAGGGAGAAGAAAACAGATTTAAGGAGTATCACAGATGCAAGAGTGGACAGGTCTTGGAAGCATATGGAGAGAGGGGACGGAGGGCAGAGATGGGGGAAATGCTGAAGACCATCTCCAACTTTCTGAGGAAGGGGGCCCAGGCCAAAGGGAAGAACAGAGGAGAGGGCAGGGTGTCCATGATGGACACTAAGGCAGCCAACTGGACATGTCTCCAAGGCAACAAGATACCCAGCTCCCAGACACACAGATGTGCAACCTGTGAGTTATCAGCACCCAGGGAGAAAAAGACATGTGTCCCAAGAGACAAAAAGAAGGTGGAGGGCAGAACTGTGAGGAAGACCAGGAGGCTGCCTGTCATCAAGAGAGACCGGGAAAAGGGTAGCTGAATTTATTAGCCAGGAAATCACTGGTAGCCTAGTGGGGTTTCAGCAGAGTGGTGGGTGCAGAGGAAATCAACCCTGAATATTCACCGGAAAGTACTGATGCTGAAGCTGAAGCTCCGATACTTTGGCCACCTAACACAAAGAGCCAACTCACTGGAAAAGACCCTGATGTTGAGAAAGACTGAAGGCAAAAGGAGAAGGGGGCAGCAGAGGATGAGATGGTTAGAGAGCATCACCAACTCAGTAGACATGAATCTAAACAAACTACAGGAGACAGTGACTAAATAGACGCAAAATGCCAGAGGTCTAGGAGGAGGGGGGAGGTGCCAAGGGGAGGAGTAGAAACTGAGTGTCAACCATCCTTTCCCAACATTTGGTATTTTAAGGAGAAAAAACTCTCGGGGCACATGGGGTCAAGGTGAGCTGCCTGGGGTTGGTTTGTTATTTAAGACGAGACAAGTATGGATTCAGAAATGCTCTTAAGAAGGAACCAATGGCTGAAGATGGGGGTGGGGTAGAGGCCAAGATACTGGAACTGGGTTACTCAAGAGGCAGATGACCAAAATAACTATGACCATGACCTTGAGAACTTAGGCACCAGACACTGCAGCAAAAGCTTTACATACATCATGCCCACTAATTCATATTCCCAGTCTGTAGACGAGGAAACTGAGCTTAGAGAGGTCAAGTAAGATGGCCCAGGTGAAGAGTCAGGATTCAAACCCAGGTGTACATCGGTGTTGCTACACCCACTGATTCTCCTTTGAAGAAGGAAGGACCCTCTTACTTTACAATAGGAGAAGGGGCAGAGGTTGGCAGGCTAGTAGGAAGGACAGTTAGAGGAAGAAGAATTGGATGGAGTCCAGGTTCCTCTAGGAACGGAGAACAAGATGCCAGACAGGCTGAAAAAAGTGGAAGGGTGGGAGTCTGAGAAGCAAGGTGGTCTGAAGCAGCTACTGAGCAGGATGGAAGCCAACTGACCAGAGCACAGGGAAGGCCAGGCTGGGGCCCCAAACACTTGGCACACGGGGCAACAGTGGATGCAATGTGAGGGTTTCTCCCGAAGGGCTGGGCTTCCCTGCGGGCAGTGGGTTGTTGGGGATCAGATGTGGGCAGGCAGGTGTTAGAAGATCCCAAGGCAAAGAAACTATGGGCTGGGGAGTGGCTGCAGTGATGGGCTGTGGGGGCCAGGCTGGATGAGGAAGCCAGGGATGCGATGAGATGAGACAAAGAAGAGGTGAGAGTTCACACAGTGTGGCCATGAGAAAGCTGTGGCCAGACTCTGAGACGTTTGAATGCCCAATTTCAGGGGCAGAAAGGTTCAGGGTCAGGACAAGGCCTTAGAAGTAACAGCCATGGACCTGAGTGGCGTAAAGAATAGAGGGATTTGGGACTTCCCTGGTGCTCTGTGCTTCCAATGCAGGGGACATAGGTTCGATCCCTGGTTGGGAAGTTCCACACAATGTGCAGTGGGCAAAAAAAAAAAAAAGAATGGAGGCATTTGGATGTCAAGTGGTGACCAAAATGGAACACTCTCAGGATGATAATAGAATTCAGGATGGACGAACAGTCTGTGAGCCAGATGTCAACATCCAGAGGATGAGGGAAAGTGGCTGGATCGTGTTGTCGTTGATGATGGTACTGAAGCTGAAAGGTCCCACCCAGAGGACAGTCCTAACAGGAGGTAATGATAAGCGCTGTAAGGACTTAACCCGCACAGATACCCAAGACATCAGTACCATTTTTTCCTTCTTTTATAAATGGAGAAACTGGGCAGAGAGGTGCAGAAGACATTTGCCCCAGGTCACACCCAAGTGGGAAGCAGGACCACAATCTGGCTCAAGAGTCCCTCCCCCTACCCACCCCGCCATTCCAGTGGAGAAGAAGGTGAGTGGTAACACTGGGAGAAGAGGGACAGACGCAGGTGGAAGCAGATGGCAGGAGCCTCAAAGGGAAAGGAGAGCTTGATATGGTGAGCGAGTAACAGCGGGAGGGTCGCAGCTCCAAAGTGCCTGGCTTAAACTAATGGGAATCATCTCTACCTGAGAGGCATCAGGGAGAGGCCTCAGGAGAAGCGCCGGATGTCTCTCGGCACGGGGAGGAGGAAGGAACATTCAGTGAAGATGTGAAGGAGTCAATTACAAGGAATTTCCACAGGGTCCAGGGGTAAAATAAAGAAGGAAGCCAGGGAAAGTTGGTTCAGGAAAGAGAAAGCAGGAAGAAAATTAGCTTCTGCATTTCATAGATAAGGAAACTACCAGAATTCTGAAAAGCTAAGTGTCCCACCCAACCGGTAAGTCAAAAGCCTGGGATCTGAACTGCCCCAAGCCAGTTCTCTGTCGGTGAGAATTCAGGCTCAGAAGAAGTCTGAGGGCACGTGTGCAGTTAAAGTGATTGGAGGACGCTTCCTATGAAAAAGGGCGGTAGTGAACATTCCAAGGTGTTGGCTGGGAGAGGAGGGCAGGCTTTGGGCGAAGCAGAACTCACAAGGAAGATTTAAAAACAAAAAGAAAACTCTCTGGGCAGGAAAGCTTGGGGACCAGGGGAGACAGGAAAAAAGCCAGAAAGTTCAGGGGTTCAAGAGAGACCGCCAAAGGCTTCCTTGAACACAAGCAAGCCAGTTCATCCAGGGCGTCAGGGAATGCCAGAGGGGTCCAGACCCCAAGCCTGTAAACAAAGGAAAGCAGGACTCAAGTTTGAAGACTGGTCACCACCCTAAAGATGGAGGGGACAAAGGCCCGAATCAATGAAAGGGCCACAGGTGGCTAGGCTAAAATGTGCCCGGGGGCAACCAAGAAAGGCACAGGATGCCCACTCCACTTAGCGATGCCCTCTGCCTCACGTGACAAGCCCCCTACCTCAAGGGCATGCCCCCTACCCCTTGTGTGCCCCAAGGCGTGATTTGAAAAATGTAATTGTACTGCCCCCCTCCAAGTTAGCCCCAGTGCCTCCCCCTATTGAAGATCTGAGGCTGCCTTGGCTGCCCGCTGTAATCTCAAGGGCTATCCCCTCCAAGCCCTCTGCCCTGGCCTTGCCCTCCCCCATTTCCGGACAGAGGGGGCCAGCGGCAGGCAGGAAAGTGGCCACATGGGGGCCAAGCGCTGTCTCTGGAACCAGATCCCTGCCCCCACTCCTCCAGCAGACCCCACGCCTGGGCATCAGCACGTGGCCTGGGCACTCATGAAACGAACAACAGTACAGAAGTTCAAGAAGAATTCCTCGCTGGACTCCACGCCACTCCCAGATCCACCTTACAGAAAAGTGCTCCTTCCCACTGAAGGAGGATAGAGAAGAAGGGAAGGGCAAGATCGGAAGGAGACTGAAAAATCACTGTACTTTTGTCGCAAGAAATGAGAGCAACTTGGGATTCCACACTCTTTGGAAGCAGAGTGGCATCTTCTGGGCTGTATGTGGTTTTGAAAGCACTGGAGTGGGTGGGAGGGACGCTGGCAGCTGCCTTCGTCACCCCGTCCCGTACTGAGGACCCTAGCAGTCTGCTTGGCACTGTGGAGACCAAGATAAGCAAAGCCAGAGGCGGAGGAACGCTGAGCTGCCTGGCACCTGCCCGCCTCGCTGGTGCTGCTCCTCAGAGCTCAGCACTGCCAGGGACAGAAACCCCCGAGGCCAAGCAGGGCTTCCAACTGGCCCGGCACCCACCAGCTCCTAGAGAGAAGGCTTAGACTCAACCAGCTCGGCCGGCTGTCAGTGCCCTGCCATCCGGCTGCACCCTGGCGAGGCAGGAGGGCTTCCCCCAGCAGAGCTTAAAGGGACTGCGTTTCCCTGACAAGCAAAGCAAGAGAAGGGTCAGCGGAAGTTCTCTCGCTTCAAATCTTTCCTGTTTCCTTCTGCCCCTGCTTTCACCACCGCGAGACGCGGGGCACGGTCGGAGAGCGGTGTGCCTAATCTGGTTGGAATTTCCTCCTCCACCCACCTGGCATTCTCCCCACAGTCCTGAGCACTCCGGACCAGGGGTTCTCACGTCCATCCCAAGTGCTGGTCTAGGGAACCACACCACTAGGCCCTCTGGAGCACCAGGGAGAGAGAGGTGTACGGCAGAGCTGCTGCAAAGCCCCAGCTGGAATGGAACAAATCATGGGTGACAGCCCTACAGGGTCCCCTCGCTCCCTCCCATGGGACCACTGCGAGGTCCTGGCAGCCTGTCCCTTTACAGATGAGTAAGCAGTCATATGCCACTACCATGGGGCCAAGGGAGAGAGAAAGACACAGAAAGGAGAGGGAAAGTTGCCAAGTCTTCTAAATCCCCACTTAAGAATCACAGGCTGTTGACTGCTGGAACTCGAGAGGTGTTAGTGATGATGAGGTTCAGTGTTTTCTCAGACTTTTTGGCCTAGCCAGAGGTACACTTTGCACAGCCACTCAGGGAACACAGATATACGCAACCCAGACTGTCACAGAGCAACAGTACTTCTTACTGCATGCCACACGTGCTTGTACTAATATTTTGTACTCTCACCAACCTGGCTTTTTAAGAATGTTTCTCCCACTAATGGTCACCACCCATTTTGAAAAATGCAAGTCATTAAGGTGACATTGGGTGGAGGGGATTTCACAGAAAAGTATATGCAATATTACAATGTGAAGCATTAGCTAGGCTGACTTTCCAGACGTAAGGCACAACAGAGCAGCTTGCTGGGCTCAGAACTGAAAGTGACCAGTTCTGAGCACCATGGTCCACACACCATACAGGAGAGAAAAACTGGAAAACACAGGCCCATCCAACACTCTCACTGAACTTTACAAGATCAAGGTTAAAAATGTGTGCCTTATAAAATAAAATTTAAAAAAAATTTTTTTTTCCTTTCAAGATACAATTTACATCGATTGGGCTTCAAGTATAATTAATTATTTCAAATTGCACGTAACATAAAAAGAAGACAGTGAGTACTCTGTGTTCATAGAAAGCGGGACAGGTGAAAAATAGTAAATATTAACTGGTCCATAGCTCCCATTTCACTAGTGACAGAACAGTGCCTAAAGAATGAAGCAAGTTAGGGCCTGGGCTTGAACCCCAACCCAGGGCTCCTGACTCAGTTACAGTCTCCACCATCCCTGTTATTTAAGTAGAACACAGTGAAGGTCTCCCCAGGTGGAGCATTCCCCTGTCTGAAGCATGGATGGTCCCTGACATCTTATGTTGGACACCAATACTTCTGTTGGTTTTAGCACACCTTTGTTGCAGCCTTGCTGGGGCCACACAGCAGGGCTCATGCCACTTAACTCTCTCTGTGCCTTTTAGCCCCACTGCAAAATGAAAAGAGTAATCCAAGGAAACTGTAGGGAAAAAAAAAACCCACCAAGAGGTGCTTTAAAGTCAAACTGGGATGCTCAAAACCAGAACCCCCAAGGGTCTTTCTTCAGAGCCAGGATTACAATCCCAGAATCTAGAAATTGTTCCTGGTTAGCTAACCCAAACCTGTATTTTATTTATTATTTTTAAATTTTTATTTTATTTTTTGGCTGCACCACACAGCATGTGGGATCTTAGTTCGCTGACCAGGGATCGAACTCGTGCCCCCTGTCGGAAGCGCAGTTAACCATTGGACCACCAGGGAAGGTCCCCCAAGCCTTCATTTTACAGTCAAGTTCCACAGAATGACTTGCCCAGGACAGCTAAACCAGCTCCTTCGACCACACACATGGCATTAACCTGTCCACAAGTGAAAACTGCTACAGAAAGCAATACTAAGTACATAGTAAAAAGTGGATCAAAACATACCAACACCTAGAGAGCAGAAGGAGGGGCAGGGAGGAGACGAAACACAGATCACACAATTCAAATCCACGCAACTAAGCCCTCTTAGGGGCTTCCCCTGTGGCTCAGCAGGAAAGATCCACCTGCCACGCAGGAGATTCAAGAGATCTAGATCCCTGGGTCAGGAAGATGCCCTGGAGAAGGGAACAGAAGCCCACTCCAGCACTCTTGCCTGGAGAACCCATAGACAAAGGAGCCTGATGGGTTACAGTCCACATGGTCGCAAAACAGTCAGACACGACTGAGCGACTTAGCGTGCACACGAGAGTGTCATGCTGCATAACTAACCCTAACAACAAGCTCCAATGATGTCTTGAACCAAACTCACAGCAGAGGTCAAGAGCCTCAGAAGTGGTCTAGTTCTTTGACGGCTCATGCCTGCTCAAATGACATCTCCCGGCTCCTAACCTTCCCACACTCTGTCAAAGGCACTTGAGACAACAACTTCAAATATAGGGACTTTTTATTACATGTGAAGGATTATTTCCTATACAAATGGCACCTGGTGTCCATCCAGGGTCTTTCTTGGAGTGACTTTGAAAATGTTAAGAGAAAAAAATCTCCCTGTGGCCTCCATAACCCTGGCAGGCAAGGACCGTTCCTTTAATCTCCCTCTGGCATGCTGGAGAGCAGAGGGGTGACTCAGACCCAGCGGCACAACATAAGACTTGGGGCTCACCTTAATGTGAATGCCCATGGCCTTCTCTCTGGACCGGTGTCTGTCCAGTCACTGACTGCCAGCTCTAAGAACTGCTCAGAGCAGGGAAAACCCTCTGCATTAGACATTCTGGCCTTCCCACCGCTCATGTGCGGGCAGCATCAGAAACAAGATACATACGCTAGTTGGGGAACTCTGTTGGGTCTGCCTTCCAAGATAACTGCCACCTAGAGAAGCCCCCAAATCTCCGAAGCACACCGGGGCTGGAGTCGGCGGGTACCGGTGGTGCATGAGCCCCGGCAGGCTAATCCAGTTCACCACTCTGAGCCTCAGTTTCTTCATGTTAATTTCCACGGCTGCTGTACGAATTGGATGAGTTCTGCCTACAGAACTGCAATGTATCAGTAATAGTATTACTTCCCCGTAGCACTCTATCCCCGGTCATTCTGTATCCTGAACAAGCTGACTTAGTGCAGCTCAGGCAAAAACCCGCCTGGTTAAAGCTACCTCCTGACAGCAATGCATTTAAAACTACCCGGGAAGCGCCGGGCAAACGGAACGGCTATTACACAACCCATAAGAAAGGCTACATAGCACGCGCTCTCCCTGCCTGCCCACCTCCGTGCAAACAAAATGAGAAGGCAAATGTCACTGTAAGTCACTGCCTCTCAGCTGCTCGGCTGCCAAAGGGCGGGCGGCCGGGCCAGCCGGGTCGGGGCCACGTTTCTCGGCGCGAGTGTGGTTAGCGCTCCCGGCGGCGAGCCCCTCGGGGATGGCGCACGTGTTGTGGGAGCCCCGATCATCCGGCAGCGGCCAGCTGACGCCACTCGCCGCGGCTCGGACACCGAGCACGCCAGTGGGAGCCGCGACGAGCCGGGACCGCAAACCCTCCGATCGCGTGGCCAGACGTGGTAAGACTGCTCAAAGCCATACCAGCCGGCTCCGTCTGGAGCTCCGCCGCCACCGCCGAGGCCAGCGGTGCTCTCCCCTTTTCCTCGCC
>SJYV01016343.1:279112-309376 GCA_006410875.1 Neotragus pygmaeus | reverse complement strand
CGGGGTGCCCCCGGGTGCCCCCGGGGGCCCAAGCGCACAGCGGAAGGAGCTACGCGGCGCACTCCCAGGCGCCCCGGCTGCGCGCGCCAGCTCCTGGTGGGACTCAGGAGATCCGGGGGCGCCGCGGAGCTAAGGAGAGCGCGGTTGCGGAGGGCTGCTTCCAGGCGGCTCCCGCGCGGGATGCATAAGCACACGCGTGCGCTCGCTCCTTCTCTAAAGTCTCCTGGAGCCTCACCTTCACTGAGTCTACCGGGTACATGACCGAGTGCTCCAGGATCCCGGCCATCGCTCCGGCTGTCATGTGGGTGGATAAGGAGGCGCTGGTCGGCAGGTTCTCATAGTCCTCCGACCCGGCGTCCTTGCAGCCGCCGCCGCCATCTCGGCTGTCCCCATCCATCCTGCGCGCCCCAGCCTGGCTCCCTACGCCGCCGCGGCGTAGCTCCATTCGCCGGCTCCGCGCGGCGCGGGAGGCTGCAGGAGGCGGGCGGGGCGGGGGAGGGGGCGAAAAACTTCACTTCTTTAAAGTGGGAACCACCTCCCCGGTACTGCGGGGCCTGACGCCATGGCGGGCTGGGGTGGAGCAGAGGAGCCCGAGACACCAATCACTGAAAAAGAAGAGACGGGCTCCGGCCGCGCCATTGGTGTGCAGGATAGTGGGGACCCGCCTCCCTGTGTGACGTAACGGTCCAGTGCAAATTTCCAAGCTACCGGACGGGGGCGAGAGGAGGACGTGGGGTGTCCCGGGAAGTCGTCTTACCCCCTGGTGGGGTGGTGCTGCCTGGCTTGGAGCAGGCCAGAGGGCCAGCTGCTGGGAAGGGTCACCTGGATCGCAGAGGGGGAAGTGCTTGAGGCTGGAGGGGGATCCGGAACAGCGGCCAATCTACCCACAGAGCCCGGGGTTTTGTTGCGAACAGTATTGCTCAGCAAGCTTTGGCATTCCTCGGGCCTGGAGCAGGGAAGTTACTGCGAATGTCATTTATAGAGCAATTATTGTGGCTGGAGGAAGAGTGGGGGCGCACGTGGGGGTGGATGGAGTTCCAGAGACCCACTGTGCGATACGAGGGATGCACCTCCTTTTCTGCAGCACAAGAGCATGTACCATGGAGGAAACAAAGTGAAATCTCGAGATCCTGCCCCAGGCTGCTTCGTTGGCGAGAACACTAAAGTTTTTCTTTCTCAAAAGAAAACACGTGATTCATAGAGCAAAGTTTATTCCTCCTTATTCTCACAAAGGGGCTAAAGCCACACAGCCCTGGACTGGTGAAGACAATAAGTGGTCACCAGGATGAAGCCCTTCTGAATGGGCACCTTCAGCACGTTTTCCTGGGGCAGAAAGGGCTTTAAAAGCCTGGCATCACAATAGAAAAGTGACGAAGAGAGTAAACTATTGCGGTATTGCATCTGCCTGGGCTTCCCCAGTGGTGCAGTGTGGTAAAGAGTCCACCTGCCAAGCAGGAGACCAGAGTTCCATCCCTGGGTCAAGAAGATCCCCTGGAGGAGGAAACGGCAACTCCCTCCAGTATTCTTGCCTGGTAAAACCCAGAGACAGAGGAGCCTGGAGGGCTACAGTTCATGGGGTCACAAAGAGTCAGACACAACTGAGCAACTGAGTGTGCATGTATAGTTCTTTAAAGACTCCGGTCTTCTAGTTCATAAACTCATCCCAAGCTATTAAATATCTTCTTAAATAAAGTGTAACCCAGGTTACTTTATTGTAACCTAAATAATAATGTCTTCTCCATCTGGGAGGAAGAGGGAGGAATCAAAAATTAGGGGAGTAACCTGTCTGTTTATCTCAGGCTCCCTGAAATGTTCCTCTAAATGTGCATGTTCTGGGCTTGAGATTTGGCTTGAGCTGATCAACTTTTGCTGCACCTTATCCGGAGAAGACTTCTAGTCAGGAAAGCTGTTCCTTGAGATATGAAAGGGTGGGGGAAACCCTGAGGATGCTGTATCTCCTCAGTGGCCTCACCCTGGTCCCAAGATTCGAGTCACAGTCACCTAGACAGCTCCCCGGGATTTGAGATTCAGTGATGTGAACAATGTCAATAGAGGCTTCAAGACCTAGGGCACTGTTTCTGAATTTTCAGTAGCTGCCAATAGTTGCTCCCAAAAGAAGTGCTAACGATGGGATAGGTAGAAACAAGCTCTGCATTTGGTCATTCCTGGAGACATTTCCCTGCTTTTGCTAAAGGTGATTTTCAAGAAATATTGGTCAAAACCTGTTGATAGTCATTTAAAAATAGATACCCTTTAACCAGTACGTATTAACTCATCATCTCACTTCAATGACCAACACTCTGAAAACACATGATGCTCTTCAAAGCATTGTTCATAGTAATAAATAATTGGAAACAAGTTAAGGGTTCAACTAGAGAGGAATAGCTGAGCAATTATGATACCTGTATTAGTGAAATATTATGGGGCCATTAAATTGTGGTTGTGCAACAACATGAGAAATAATTATGATGCAGTTCTAAGTAAGAAAACAAAGCAGAGTTCTATGAACACTACATTCACCAAGATGTAAATATGCACATAAAAAGAGTGAAGCGCTTATTGTGATAGTGATGTAGGATTACAGTTATGTTTGCTATATTTTTCAGACAATGCTTGTATTGTTTCTGTAATTGAAAAAAATATAAAGAATGAAAGTGGATCATTCTTTGTAGGATCTAATCTCTCGATGGATGAGAAAACCCCTGAACTTTAATTGGTAGAGAAAAGTCAGCCCATAGATGCTTAAAAGGACTCTTGGCATTTGTGAACATCCTCATAATCTTCAGAGACATACAATTTTTTAATAATTTCATTAAATGTTAAGCCAAAGCATTTAGAAAATATTCAAAATATTTATTATGAATATTCAATATTTTTTCTCACCAAATATGGCAGTTATAGTGGTTTGGCCCTCAATACTTTAAAATTCTTCTTGTACAGTTCAGTTCAGTTCAGTTCAGTTGCTCAGTCATGTCTGACTCTCTGCGACCCCATGAATTGCAGCATGCCAGGCCTCCCTGTTCATCACCATCTCTCGGAGTTCACTCAGACTCGCATCCATCGAGTCCGTGATGCCATCCAGCCATCTCATCCTCTGTTGTCCCCTTCTCCTCCTACCCCCAATCCCGCCCAGCATCAGAGTCTTTTCNGTTCAATCCCTGGGTTGGGAAGATTCTCTGGAGAAGGAAATTGTTACTCACTCCAGTATTCTTGCCTGGGAAAAAAGAGTCAGACACAATTTAGAGACTAAACAGCAACAATATATATATTCAGAAATGTCATTTCCCTATTTGTGTTTGACAAGTGTTTGTCAGCTCTTACTGTGGCCATGGACATTTTTCATAGCATGCTAATGTTCATTAAGGATTTTTTGTCTCTTAACCAGCAGTTAATTTTGCTTTTAAGTGTTCTTTTCTTTTTTTTCTCAAAAATGCAAGTCTATAACATTTTTATCAAAATGTTTTTGATACATGCAAGTATATTTAATGAGGGCATGAACACAACTTGCTACATTTAACAGCAGTCCCCAACATTTTTGGCACCAGGGACCGGTTTCATGGAAGACAACTTTTCCACGGGCTTGGGGCAGGGTGGAGGGTAGTTTGGGGATGATTCAAGCACATTACATATGTTGTGCACTTTATTTCTATGATTATTACATCAGCTCCACCTCAGATCATCAGGCATTGGATCTAGAGATAGGAGACCCCTGATTTAACAGACTTCTTTTCCATANGGGTGGAGGGTAGTTTGGGGATGATTCAAGCACATTACATATGTTGTGCACTTTATTTCTATGATTATTACATCAGCTCCACCTCAGATCATCAGGCATTGGATCTAGAGATAGGAGACCCCTGATTTAACAGACTTCTTTTCCATATGATAATTGCTTACTTGCTTGCTCAGTCGCTCAATTTGTGTCCAACTCTTTGCAACCCTATGAACTATAGCCCGCCAGGCTTCTCTGTCCATGAGATTTCCCAGACAAGAATACTGGAGTGGGTTACCATTTCCTCCTCCTGGGGATTTTCCTGACTCAGGGATTGAACGCACGCCTCCTGCATCCCCTGCATTGCAGACAGATTCTTTACCACTGAGCCATGAGGGAAGCCCCCATAAGATCATAAAAAGGACCAATTCAGATTCTCACCATTTGCATCATGTTCACAAAAGTCACTTCAAGAGCTATAGTCTTCTCTCAAAACGCATCAGTTTGTCATGAGTAAAGCATGTTTCTTTTAAAAGGCTGTGCACTTAACTCAGGTGTGAGGTTTTTTACAATGTTGCACGCTTATCCAGAGGGAAATACAGAGAGGCTGCTCTGTCATTTAATCACCTGGGCTGTGGCAGCAGTGTGCTCATTTAATCTCCATGTTTCTCCATTCCCAGAAGTTTGGTGTCCAAGTCATGCTAAGCAATGGCAGCTTGTTGAACTCTGAAGAGTTTTCTTTATTCCTTCCTTTCATTCTCCCTTCCTTCTTTCCCTCCATCCTTCCTTGCTCCCTCCTTCCCTCCCCTCCCTTTCTTTCTTTCCCCCCTCCCTTTTTTTTTCCCCTGGCCAATGATGGTTACCATTCATAGAACCACTTAGCAGTTATGGAGAACTTTTAAGCACTTTCTCATATCTTATCTCATTTGACCCTTAGGGCTGTTATTGTAGAGTTGGATGGAGCAATGCAGGCCATGTAACATTATATTATGGTTGGATTGATTTGTAAGCTGTCCTACAGGGAGGTTGATTAATAGGGCTAATATAAGCTAGAAAGGTGTGACATAGTACGCTGTCCTTGACCAAGTTTGGTTCAACTATTTTTTTTATCCACTACTGGAAAAAGTCATGGGCTGCAAACTTATCACCCCCTTAGAAGACACAATACTGGGAGGAGTAGCTCCTTGGAAGGCTGAAAGTCAAGGTTGTGTTTTAAATCTCTAAAAACATAAAAATGTACCCTTAAATCCTGAGCCTTGTGGACATACAAGGCGGGATGGAGTCCTCCTGAACTGATATGACTTTACGTGATACTGAAGTTGCCTGTCTGCTGAGGACAAGCTACAGCTGCCTGGATTTTTTCCTGCCTCTGTTCACTTGGATGGTGGCTGTTTGTCCTGCCAGTCCCCGGTTAGGTGCCACTTCCTCAGGGAAGCATCCTGACCTCACAGCTTTGCTTCTAGTTCTCAAGCTGAAAGCTCTGGAGTCATCCCAAAGTCCTAACTGTCACTCATGTAGTTTGTACAATTTATCAAGAATCATCCTGCTCTGCATCCAACAGACAGTAGAGTTGTGTTTATTATTTATTCATGTGCAGACTAATTATTATTATTTATAGTTGCATTTATTATGTTGTTGTCTGTCTCCTATCAGTAGAATGTAAGCTTCCCAGGAGAGAGACTTCTGTTTTGTTCATAGATACTTCCCAGAATCAGCAATCATACCTAATACTAGTAGGAACTCAATAAGTATAGTTTTTACTTAAAAAAAAATATTTATTTTACTGATATATAGTTGACTTACAATGTTGTGTTAGTTTCTGGTATACAACCAAGTGATTCATATGTACACATATATAATAGCTTGTGCTGCTAACTCCAAACTCCCAATCCATCCTTCCCCCACAACCCCTCCCTCTTGGCAGCCACAAGTCTGTTCTCTCTGTGAGTCTGTTTTTGTTTAGTAGGTAAGCTCATTGGTGTTGTATTTTAGATTACACGTATAAGTGATATCCTATGGTATTTGTCTTTCTCTTTCTGACTTACTTCATTTAGTATGATTTTCTGGAGACCCATCCATGTTGCTGCAAATGGCATTACTTCATTTTCTTTTTATAGCTGACTAATATTCCATTTTGTGTGTGTGTGTATATATATATAATTTGTGTATATTGCGTATATATATATATATGTATGTATGTATATATCACATCTTCTTTATCCATTCATCTGTTGATGGACATTTAGGTTGTTTCCACATCCTGGCTATTGTAAATAGTACTGCAATGAACATTGGGGTGCATATATCTTTTCAAGTTATGGTTTTCTCAGAATATATGCCCAGAATATATGGGATTGCTGAATCATATGGCAACACTGTTTTTAGTTTTCTGAGGAATCTCTATAAGCTCTTCATAGAGTCTGCACGAATAAGAATTTATTCTTAGTGATTAAGTGAATAAGTGGCGGTGAGTTAGGTGCCCCCCTGCTGTGCCCCCACCTCACCCTGCAATCTTTTCATAAGACTTCATACCCTGTAGTGTAGTAGGTGTTTTTCTACTTAAAAACATATCTTTAACAAACCATGAATAAATTCTGGTTGTCATGTAATGGTTAGCTTGTCTGACCATTTTGTTAGACTGGGAACCACAAAGCGTCCAGAGCTGGTCTGCCTGGCTGACTGCTTACCCCCAGCACCCGGCACAGTGCCCTGTGCAGAGAAATAGCACATTTATTGAGTGTCAGGCACTCTTCTCATGTTTGGACACTAATTCATGTAATCCTCACAACCACTCAGCGAGGCCGGTTCTGTTACTATTATTACTATTTTATAGATAAGGAAGCAAGGCTCTGAGAAGTCGAAGTCCAATGACTCATTGTAAAGGATGGATCTCGGATTCTGACCTAGGAAATCTGGCGTCTGAGTTCAAGCTCTAAACTACTAACTGAATTGCCTCACCTTTACGAGCCAACCAATAAAACTTGTTCAATAAATGAATTGGTGAAATAAGGCTGCCAAGAAAAGGCAACGCATTCTTCAGCTGTGTTAGTAAAGGGTCAAGGAAAGGGAAGTTAATCCTGGAGTAGAGTATACGTCAGTTCAGTTTACGGTCATTCCTTCTGAATACGAGAAGCTTCCTACATGTATGTGTTTAGGGTGATTCCTTTTGAACACGAGATCAGGAAGTTTCGTGAATGCACGCTCAGTCACTAAGTCACGTCCGACTCTTTGTGACCCTATGGGCTGTAGCCCTCCAGGCTCCTCTGTCCATGAGATTTCCCACGCAAGAATACTGGAGTGGCTCGCCATTTCCTACTCAGGGGATCTTCCTGACCCAGGGATCAAAACCATGTCTCTTGCATCTCCTTCATTGGCAGGCAGATTCTTTACCCCTGTGCCACCAGGGAAGCCCCTCTATATCAGTGTTGTTGTTCAGTAACTAAGCCATGTCCAACTCTCTGTGACCACTTGGACTGCAGCATGCCAGGATTCTCTGTCCTTACCATCTCCCAGAGTGTTCAAATTCATGTCCATTGAGTTGGTGTTGCTATCTAACTATCTCATCCTCTGTTGCTCCCTTCTCCTTTTGCCTTCAATCTTTCTCAGCATCAGGGTCTTTTCCAATGAGTTGGCTCTTTGCATCAGGTGGCTAAAGTATTGAAGCTTCAACTTCAGCAACAATCCTTCCATTGGCAGTCCTTCAGGGTTGATTTCCTTTAGGACTAACTAGTTTGGTCTCCTTGCAGTCCAAAGAACTTAAGTGGATCCGAAGACTTAAACCACAATGGCAGAAGATCTGGAAATTAGGAAACACTGCTGAGTCTTCGAGGAGGTGGTGGTTCACATCCAGGGATTTTTGTAGGCAGGGGCCCAGTCTGATGCTCTTGCTGAAAGGCAGACCTGGGTAGATGGGTTTAAGTCACAGGAAGGCACGACTGAGCTTTCTTGGTGGCAGAACTGATAGTTAGAGACATTCAAAACCTGAGGGTCAGGACTTCCATGGCAGTCTGGTGATTAAGACTCTCCCTTTCAATAAAGGGGGTGCAGGTTTGATCCCTGGTCAGGGAGTTAAGATCACACATGCTTCATGGCCAAAAAACTAAAACATAAAACAAAAGCAATTCTGTAACAAATTCCATAAAGTCTTTAAAAATGATCCCCATAAAAACAGTCTAAAAAAAAATCTTGAGTGTCCATCAACAGATGAATGGATAAACAAAATGTGGTATGCTCATACTGTGGAATATTATACAACTTTAAAAAGGAAAGAAACTCTGACACATGCTACAGCGTAGATGACTCTTAAAGACATTACACTAAGTGAAATAAGCCAGACACAACAGAACAAATGCTATGAGGTTCCATCTACTTGAGATACCTAAAGTAGTCAGATTCATAGAGACAGAAACAACAATGGTTACCAGAGTCTGGGGGGACAAGAGAATGAGGAATTATTGTTTAATAGGTACAGTTTCTGCTTCAGATAATGAAAAAGTTTTGGAGCTGGATAGTGGAAAGTTCATATAGCAACAAGGAAATGTACTCAATGCCACATAACTGTACACTTTAAAATGATTAAAATGGTAACATTATGCTACTTAATCGCAATAAAATAAAATTTAAAGACAAACAAACAAGGTCTGCGCTATAAGATGATAGGATTCCCACCATTGGCAGTGAACAAAGGGAGGCCAGATATGAGGGGAAATGCATGGGCACTCATGAGTTTGGGTGGGAGTTGTACCGAGTGGCCCTTAAGATCCTTTTCAGTTCGTAAGTTTTTTTTGTTTTTAACATTTCGGAGGCATTTACTAGGCATGAATTTTCTTGTGAGTCTCTATCAGTCTGTAAGAAAGCACTGTCCTAGTCTCCGTCTTATAAACAGGAAATGGAGGCATAGAGATCTCCAGTCTTGTTCTCAAGCCCTTCCGGGTTCTAAGGCTGAGGATGGGGACTCCAGAGACAGCCCTGTGGCATAGCACAAAAGCTGTACCAAGGATGAAACCTAGAGGCTTGGTGACTTATATGAGGCTACACTGAGCTAGCCAGGTCTTCCAGTAACTCCATGCTGCCTCCCTACTCTTTATTCCTCCTCCCTGGGGGCATCAAATGCCCCCAACAGCTTCTGAGGATGTTAAGAAGGTCAAGATGTCCTATGAAAGGCATAGAGCCTGAACCAACACTGACTGCATCATTATTGTCTTTCAGGGTCAATTTCTCTGATTAATAAGCAGGCTACCTTGTTATTTCCATCACAATTTCCCATGTTGCCACCTCTATGTTTCTTTACTTAAAAGGTGATTGAAAATAATGGCTGGAGAACACAACCGCTTCCATACACTCAATGCCCATTTTAATTTTATGAGCATTGCATTCTGTATTTGAGATGGTCTTTAAATGCTTTGAAGCAGAGTCAACCAGCATTGCCCAATAGAAATACAGTGCCATGAATGTAATTTAAAATTTTCTCATTGCCACATTAAAAATAGTAAAAGAAACAGAGAAATGGATGTTAATAATATATGTTGTTTATTCCAATTTATTCAATATATTTGTGATGAGATATCTTATATTCTTTTTTCAAGCACGCATGCTTAGTTGCTCAGTCATGTCTGCTATAGCCCACCAGGCTCCTATGTCCATGAGATTTTCCAGGCAAAAATACTGGAGTGGGTTGCCATTTCCTACTCCAGGGGATCTTCCCGACCCAGCGATAGAACCCATGTCTCCTGCATCTTCTGCATTGGCAGGGAGACTCTTTAATACTGTGCCACAAGCTCACTTTACCCTTTTTTCATATTGTCCTTGAAATCAGTGTATACTTTATACTACCAGCACATCTCAGTTTAGACCAGGCACATTTCAGGAAGTCTACTCAACACTCTGTAATGGCCTGTTTGGGAAAAGAATCTAAAAAAACTGGATACATGTATATTCCTAACTGATTTGCTCTGCTATACAGCTGAAACTAATACAACACTGTAAATCAACTATACTTCAATATATATATATTTTTTAAATTTTAAAAGTTATGTTCATACTATACTATAGTCTATTAACTATGAAGGTG
This sequence comes from Neotragus pygmaeus, assembly GCA_006410875.1. Lineage (NCBI taxonomy): Eukaryota > Metazoa > Chordata > Mammalia > Artiodactyla > Bovidae > Neotragus > Neotragus pygmaeus. Next base: position 299,594 of record SJYV01016343.1, on the reverse strand, counting down.
ATCCATGGGTTGGGAAGATCCCCTGGAGTAGGAAATGACAACCCACTCCAGTATTCTCACCTGGAGGATTCCGTGGTCAGAGGAGCCTGACAAGCTACAATCTATGGAGTTGCAAAGAGTTGGACATGATGAGCACACACACATAACGTTATGTCAAAACTGCAAACCATCATCTGACTTTGCAGGGTGGCCACAAACCTTCAATTCAATAAAAAAAAAAAAAAAAAACCAACGCAATATCTGTGAAGCCTGATAAAGCAAAGTGCAATAAAGCAAGGTATGCCTGTATTTTAAGTCATTTTACTCTTTTATGATTCCTTATTTCCTTCACTCCACCCCAGCTCTCCTTAATTTTTCCGGTTGCCATCATTGAGCTAACACGAGCACAGAGCTGAGACTCAGGTCCCCTACAAGCCAGTCCCAGGTGCCATTGCTATGCTATGTGACTCAGCAAATCAACATCCGCTGTGGCTTCAGTTTCCTCCTCTGTGTAATGAGGAGGTTGGGTTACTCAAGTAGTCATTCAGTCCTTCAGACAGTCAGTCAACAAACATCCAGGGCCTGGAAGCACTGACCACAGTCCTGGGTGCTCTCTGATCATCACTTCCTTCTGATTCTGTGGTCTTCTGCTCCCTGTGAATTCTGGGTGGTTGTTTCTCTATTGCCATGTGCTGGATCTCACAGATTGAAGATTTCTGTTCCCAGAAGAAACCAGAGACTCCTCAGGAAGATCAGACAGTCCATGCTAGTGAATTTCTCAGTAGCAGTGGCCTCCTTAGTTGACTTTAGAGGTTTTGACCAACATCCATCTAAGCCCTTCGTAATATACCCATGGCACTGAGAGGGTAGAGGGAGGAAAAGGTGAAACAAAACAAACAAAAAAGTCCCTAAATTGATCTTCTATCTAGAAATATGATTTATAACTGTTGTCAGTTAGTTCTTGGGGGCTTCCTAGGTGGCACAGTGGTAAAGAATCCACCTGCTAATGCAAGAGACTCAGATTATCTTCCTGGGTGGGGAAGATCCCCTGGAGAAGGAAATGGCAACCCACTACAGTATTCTTGCCTGGAAAATTCCTTGGACAGAGGAGTCTGGTAGGCGACAATTCATGGAGTTGCAAAGAGTCAGACACGACTGAGCATGCATGCCAGTACTTGGTGGGGGGGGGGTGGCTACAGAATGATACCCTTCACCACTTTGGCAAGCAGGGAACTTGAGCTTCTTTCTGGGTGTTATAAGTCCAAAGTCTGCTCACATCAGAGGTGGGCTGTCACCTGAAAGAGAGGGGAGGATGCCCAGGTTCCCAAAATCTGACTGATAATGGATTGAAAGTAACAATTTTCCAATTAAAGCGGAAAAAAAAAAAAAAAAAAAAAATGGACCTTGAAGGCATTCTTCTAAGTAAATGCATTGCATGTGTGGGTGCTAAGTCACTTGGTCGTGTCCAACATTTTGTAAACCTGACTCTTTGTGACCCAGTGGACTGTAGCCCACCAGACTCCTCTTTCAAAGGGATTCTCCAGGCAAGAATACTGGAGTGGGTTGCCATTCCCTTTTCCAGGGAATGAATCCGAGTCTCTTACATCTGCATAGGCAGGCGAGTTCTTTACCACTAGCACCACCTGTAAGTAAATAGACAGAAAAAGACAAATACCACATGATCTTGTATAGACGTAGACTCTAAGAAAACCTAACTCAGAAAAAGACAACAGATTTGTGTTTCCAGGAGGTAGAGGGGAGAGGGGAATTGGATGGACTCAAAAAGTACAAACTTCCAGTTACAAGATAAATAAGTCCTGGAGATTAATGTACCATGTGTTGACTACAATTAATGCCACTGTATAGTATATATGAAAGTTAATAAGAGATATAGATCCTTAATACTCTCATCAGGAGTAAAAAATATTTTGTAATTGTATGAGGTGATGGATGTTAACTAAACTTATTGTGGTAGCATTTTGCAACATACATACTTCAAGTCATTAAGCATATAGCTTAACACTCAGAACTGTGTGTCAATTACATTTCAGTAAAACTGGAGGAATAAAACAATGGGCTGTTCAGAAATGGTCTTGAAATCTGGCAGTGAAAGAAGAGTCAGAGATGGAAACCTCAGAAGCACCTGTCTGTGAAGAGAGGTAGGAAAAGGCACCCTCTGCAAAGCCTCAATGTCCCCTCCTGTGACAGCCCCCTAGAAACCAGGACACATCAGAGTCATAAGCGTTGATGGCAGGACTGTATTTTGGTGCCTATAGCTGGTTTTATTGTTGTTGTTTTACCGAGTTAGACAAGGTTGTGGTCCTCCTAGTCTGATTAGATTGACTAGTTTTCTGTGAGAATGGTTTCAATGTGTCTGCCCTCTGGTGCCCTCTTGCAACATCTACCATCTTACTTGGGTTTCTCTTACCTTGGGTGTGGGGTATCTCTTTACGGCTGCTCCAGCAAAGCACAGCTGCTGCTCCTTACCTTGGACGAGGGGTATCTCCCTAGAGCCACCGTTCCTGACCTTCAATGTGGGATAGCTCCTCTAGGCCCTCCAGCCACCGCTCCTTGGGTTGTTCCTCCTTGCCGCTGGCCCTGGTCTCAGGCTTGGGTGGCTCCTCCCAGCTGCCGCCCCTGGCCTGGGGGCTCGGGGTGGCTCCTCAGGGTCTCCACCCCTGGCCTCGGGCGCGAGGTGGCTCCTCAGGGTCACCGCCTCTGCCCTCGAGCGCGAGGTGGCTTCTTCCAGCCGCCCCTGACCTCGGACGCAGGGTGTCTTCCCCCGGCTTCCCCTGTCCTCGGACACGGGGTAGCTCCTCTCGGCCGTTCCTGCGCCGTAGCAGCCTGGCACTCTAGGCCGCCGCCCCTGACCTCAGACGTGGGGTAGCTCACTTTGCCGACTAAGGTCCGTCTAGTTAAGGCTATGGTTTTTCCTGTGGTCATGTATGGATGTGAGAGTTGGACTGTGAAGAAGGCTGAGCACCGAAGAACTGATGCTTTTGAACTGTGGTGTTGGAGAAGACTCTTGAGAGTCCCTTGGACTGCAAGGAGATCCAACCAGTCCATTCTGAAGGAGATCAACCCTGGGATTTCTTTGGAAGGAATGATGCTAAAGCTGAAACTCCAGTACTTTGGCCACCTCATGCGAAGAGTTGACTCATTGGAAAAGACTGTGATGCTGGGAGGGATTGGGGGCAGGAGGAGAAGGGGACGACCAAGGATGGGATGGCTGGATGGCATCATGGACTCGATGGACATGAGTTTGAGTGAACTCTGGGAGATGGTGATGAACAGGGAGGCCTGGTGTGCTGCGATTCATAGGGGTCACAAAGAGTCGGACACGACTGAGCGACTAAACTGAACTGATTGTTGTTGTTTAGTTGCTAAGTTGTGCCCAACTCTTTTGAAATCCCCATGGACTGTAGCCTGCCAGGCTCCTCTGTCCATAGGTTTTCCCAGGCAAGAATACTGGAGTGGGTTACCATTTCCTTCTCCAGGGGATCTTCCCAACCCAGGGATTGAACCCGTGTCTCCTGTGTTTGCAGGTGGATTCTTTACCTCTGAGCCACCAAAGAAGCCTGCCTTTGGCTGGGCAGTTGTATAAAATCCTGTTACTTATCTTGTTGCCCTGAGAAATCTGATTCATTTGGTCTCCGTGGTTCTGGTTGTCTGCTCACTAGGTCACCATCTGGTCACCCTTTGGTGTCTAGGAGGATTAGCTCACCGAAAGAGGACACGTGAGGCCCCAGCACATTTATTTCTCACTGTGATTCCTGGGTAACTTGGCATTCCAGTCCCACATATCAGTTTGGGGAGTTTGATAAATACAAATCAGCCCCTGATCATCAAAATACTCTCGAGGCACCAACAGAAGCAGGGCTGCTGAATCTAGAAGTCTGCAGCTCGTACCCTGGACTGTGTGTTCAGTCACCGCGTGTCAATGAATGCCATTTAGCAGGAAGTGGCTGTGCCTCCAGTGGTCACCCTCAGATTGCTGTTGTTCAATTGCTCAGTCACATCTGACTCTTTTGCCACCCCATGGACTGTAGTCTGCCAGGCTCCTCTGTCCATGAGACTCGCCAGGCAAGAATACTAGAGTGGGTAGCCATTTCCTTCTCCAGGGGATCTTCCCAACCTAGGCCTAGAACCCGTGTCTCTTGCATTGGCTAGTGGATTCTCTACCACTGAACCACCAGGGAAGTCCCACCTCCAGATAATGGCTTATTATCTGACACATTTTTGAGCACTGTCTTAGCTGCTAGACACTGAGCTGAGTTTTGGGGAACACCAGGCCCCTGCTTCCTTGGAGCCTCTGGTTTTGTTTTCTAGAGCAGATTTCAGAGAAATTCAAATAACAACCCTTTCTGACCTCTCTGCAAACCTAAAAACTACCTTTTTAAAAACATAGGTGCAGATCAAAGGGAAGTTCTGCAGCTCTCTTTTGTTACACCCTGGGGTTTTGCTGACATGAAGGTTGTCTTTTAATAAGTGCCTCTCTACGACGGGGCCTCTCTTGAAATCTGGCCCCATCTTTGCTCTTGCTGCCTGGGCAGAGGAGAAAGTAATACAGCTGGGCACTCTGAAGCCTGGTAAGGACCTGCTGGGAGGCAGGAAGGGAGAAGTCCAGTGCGTGAGCACACAAGAGACAGATCCTCCCTAACCTGAGCCATTATGGAGTAACCAGGGATCCAGCTGGGTTCAGAGGTTTTCATCTCTTTCACATGAACTCTGCTTGGACATGCCCAGCCCAGCTGATGTCCTTGTGCAAAGAACCCTTCGTGGGCATTACATGGAAGCTGCTGGCAACCCCATCACTTGTTTACATACCCTATTTAACCTCCCAAGAGGCTTCTACAGGGACGACCTCAGCTTTATTTATCTCCCATGGACCTGACAAGTCACTCTGTGTTGATTAAGGGAAGGGTGGGTTCAGCCCTGTATCAGAATCTATCTACTTTCAGGCCAGAGACACTTGTATGAAACCAGATGTCTCAGAGAGGTGGCAGGGACAGTAAGATAAGCTGGGAGTGACCTGCAAAGGAGAGCACACCCATCCCCAAACCCAGGCAAAGAGAGGCTCTTAAAGGGAGCACATGAGCTGTGTTTGTTTCCCAAATGTGCTTTGATTGTTCAGAACATTCAAGGAGATGATGGTGCCCTACAGGAGGCTGACTGTCATACAACGTAGCTAATTGAGGACATGGCACTGTCTGGTGGCAACTAATAGCATGTGTTCTTTCCATATTCTCTAGGAGATGATTCCTTAAGGGTGGCCATTTTACATAGGCAATTTAGAAGCGACACTTCGAGGTATTGTTGAAATAAAGCAGAGCTGTGTACCAATCGCCTCGTCCTTGACTTCCCTCATCCTTCCCGCATCCTTGACTTCCTAGCTAAAAATCCATTTGCCAGTGCAGGGAACACAGATTCAATCCCTAGTCCAGGAAGACCCCACCTGCCATGGAGCAACTAAACCCACGCACCACAACTACTGAAACCCATGCGCTTAGGGTCCATGCTCCACAACGAGAGAAGCCACTGCAGAGAGAAGCCCGCACACTGCAGCTAGAGAGTAGCCACTGCTTGCCACTGCTAGAGAAGGCCCACGGGAAGCAATGAAGACTCAGTGCAGCCAAAAAAAAAAGAAAAGAATTGTTTCATCCTAAAATACAGATTCTTAGGTACTTGCTCCCAAAGCTTGTGATTCAGGTCAGGGAATGTGCATTTATATAATCAACTCTCTTCACCAATACCTCCCTGGTGCCCCCATATACATGTCAGGTGATTCTGACATGCAATCTCAGAGGACCTCGCTTTGAGAAAGTCTGTGAAAAGGGCCCTGAGCTCATCAACTGAAGCCGTGTATTTGAAAAGAGCTGTGTGACCTCAGAGAAGTCCATTCACCTCTCTGGGCCTTCATTTCTGTGTCTATGCAATGAGGGAAGTGATCTTCAGACCATTTCCAGGACACATATTCTAGGAGCTCAGGCATATTCACAATATCCCCCCAAGGCTGTGGTTGTTCTGAGTCTCCTAGAATAGGAACCAACCTTCAGACTGAGCTTACCCTAAAGGGGAACAGTTGATAAACCAAAGAACTTTCTCCTGTTCCCTTACAAGGATGAGGTCTCTTGGGAGAGACAATTGTTGTTTAGTTGCTCAGTTGTGTCTGACTCTGCGACCCCATGGACTTTAGCCTGCCAGGCTCTTCTGTCCATGGAATTTCCCAGGCAAGAGTACTGGAGTGAATTGCCATTCCCTTCTCAAGGGATCTTCCTGAGCCGGGGATCAAACACGTGTCTCCTGCACTGGCAGGCATATTATTTACTACTGAACCACCAAGGGGAGCCCAAGGAGAGACAATATGATACTTCATTTTAACACAGTCATATTTGTTTCCAAGTAACTCTAAGCACTTCCACAGGCATGATTTATTTTTGCCTTTTCTAAGGCTGGGAAAGGATGAGCTTCCTCGCTTACTGAAAAAGGACTGAGGCAAAGGGAAATGGGAGAGACAGCCCGTCTATCCCTAACTCCTATGCTTTCATCTCCATCCTCTTTGAATCTTCAGAGTAACAACATCAACTCACTTGGAGCCACCATCTGCTCTGTGTCTGCTAGCAATGAACATCGTATCTCTGTATGAGATACCTGAACAGGCCATCTCTCTGCTACAGTATTCTGTGAGTTTATCTCACATGAACACAAGGCAGGAGCAATTTGCACAGGTCCTGTACTCTTTAGAGTGAGCACAATCCTTCTGAAAGAAATTTGAAACTTCTGTCCTTTGTGTTTTTATTAGATTTGGTCACTACCACCCCCAGCTAACTGATAACATCAAATAAGCCCTAACTTCCTGACTCAGAGCCTTGGAATGTAGCTCTGAATCATCACTTCTCTGTGTTGCTGCCTGATTATTGCAATAGGAGGAAAAATGAAGAACATGACACGTGCATAAGAAAAGACCTTATCTGTGATTCTTGAGGTTCGTAGCTCCATTTCATACCCTCTGTTCCCTTCCCCTTTCTGGTTTTACAAAGAGTAGGCCTGAGGTTATAGATCTAGCTCTGCATGAACCCTCTTGGACCCCCACCTTACTCAGATGTACAAGGCTATTCCCAGGTGGCTCAGTGAGTAAAGAATCTGCCTGCAACGCAGGAGACTCAGGAGATGCAGATTCAATCCCTGGGTTGGGAGGAGCCCCTAAAGAAGGAAATGGCAACGTTTTCCAGTATTTTTGCCTGGAAAATCCCATTGACCAAGAAGCCTGGTAGACTACAGTCCATGGGGTCACTAAGAGTCAGACATGACTGAGCAACTTCACTTTCACTTTTCACTTTCATGCTTTGGAGAAGGAAATAGCAACCCACTCCAGTGTTCTTGCCTGGAGAATCCCAGGGACGGTGGAGCCTGATGGGTTGCCGTCTGTGGGGTCTCACTGAGTTGGACACGATTGAAGCAACTTAGCAGCAGCAGCAGCATAAGGCTGTTATTTACAAAGGCTTCATTAATAATCACCTGCTATATCTTGGGAAATTCTTGTGTAAGATCACAAAATTTTCCAGCAGATGCTGTACAATTGCTATAAGGTTATGGTTTTTGTCTTCATTTAGAATTATTCGATCCCTGGGTTGAGAAGATCCCCTGGAGGAGGGAATGGCAACCCACTCCAGTATTCTTGCCTGCAGAATCCCGTGGGCAGAGAAGCCTGGCAGGCTACAGTCCAAATGGTTGCAAAGAGTCAGACACAACTGAAGCAACTTAGCACAGGCATGCATTTCATCTATTGGTAGCTCAGTTCTGTGGCAAGAGCCCTGTGCCAACAGCTAAAGCTTTGATCTTGATAGAGATCACTGTTTTACAAGAAATAATCCTGTTCTTTCTTCTCTACCTGTATCACCTTCCAGGCTTGCAGCCAGCACTTTCAGAACGTCCCTGAACACCAGAAAGAAGAGGAGGGGAAAAGGGGGATTGTGAAAAAGCCAGAATAGATGCCATGAAGTTTGTATGTTCTTTTATCTGAGCCAATCCTCTTCGTGTGAGCCCCATACACTGATTATTTCACAAACAATTCCAAGAAGTTGACTTCTAAAGCCTTAGCAGGAAAGACAGTGTTGCTATAAGACAGATCCTGACAGTGTACCATATGGCAACCTTTAGAAATAGCAAAGTTGGAAAAGCTGAAACTCGATACTCTTTTCTGTTGAAGAAGGCAGAGAAGTACCTAAAACATTCTAGACATTTTTCTACTTCAGATCATTACAATGTAAAAATGTAAAAGAGATGAAAATCTCTCAGCTATTTGAGAAGTTTCATCCCCAGAAAGTAGCTAAATTTAACCGTGGTTAAACATTGATTGTCAGTAAATCTTAAGTCTCTGGAGTGTCCTGGTTAATGGAACATCGGTAAGTTAAAAATAAGAGCTATTTCCCCTGATTCCCCTAAACTAAGCTAAATAATTCCCAGAACCTTTTTCTCTACTTCCACAGTTTGGGGAATGTACCTAATTTTGCAATAAAACATGCCAGTCTTCCCAGACATGTGCTATGTATTTAAACTGGTAGGGGAAGAAAGGAGGGTTCATTTAAAAGTAACCTGACTCAGAGGTTAAAGCGTCTGCCTGGAATGAGGGAGAACCAGGTTCGATCCCTGGGTTGGGAAGATCCCCTGGAGAAGGAAATGGCAACCCACTCCCGTACTCTTGCCTGGAAAATCCCATGGAGGGAGGAACCTGGTAGGCTACAGTCCATGGGGTCGCAAAGAGTCGGACACGACTGAGCGACTTCACTTTCACTTTCAAAGCTAACCTTTTAAGAATTTTTGAACTTTCAACAATCCTTGACAAATAACTGGTTTCCTATTGCAAATGTGATGGGCAAATACTGTGAAAATTATAGGGAAAAAATATATATATTGTTGTTGTTTAGTCACTAGGTCCTGTCCAACTCTTTTTTAGGACTGTAGCCCACTGGACTCTTCTGATCCTCCAGGCAAGAATACATCTGTGGGTATGACCTCTTCCAGGGGATCGTCCCAACCCAGGGATCAAACCCAGGTCTCCTATGTTTCCTGCATTGGCGTGCAAGTTCTTTACCACTAGCTCCACTTGGGAGGCCCTCCAGAACCTTATCATTGTATATTGATGTATTTGTGTGCTGTGTTTACATAAGAGGCATTATACTATAGGTGTGATTTTGTAATTTAGCAGTATTTTTGGAATCTAATTGTGTTGCTATATTGTCCAAGTGAATTTCTTTTAACTGCTGAGTAGTATTCCGTTGTATTACTATCTCGTATTTCATTTATTATCCTCTCTCTTTTTAGTGGATACTTGAAAGTGTTAATCGCTCAGTTGTATCTGATTCTTTGCAGTCCCAGAGACTGCAACCTGCCAGGCTCCTCTGTCGTTGGAATTTTCCAGGCAATATTTCTGGAATGGGTAGCCATTCCCTTCACCAGGGGATCTTCCTGACCCCAGGATGGAACCTGGCTCTCCTGTATTGCAGGCAGATTCTTTACTACTTGAACTACCAGAGAAGCCCTAGTGGATAGTCAGGATTGTTAACAATTTTTCACTACCTCCAACAACATTGCAATACATGTCCTATGTGTCTTTTCTCAAGACTCCAGATTCCTACAAGAGGAAATTGTGGATCCAAGGCTATGCCCACATTGCCTCTCAAGTGGCTCCACCATCTTGAAGTATGAAAACAGAATCTAGAAGTTCCCACTTCTCAGCAGTCTCAATAATGCTTCACCTACCAGACATTTCACAATGCTCAATGTATTAGGTATACAATGGTATCTTCTCAGTGTTTTCATTAGTAGACATCTGATAAAAACTGTGTTCAAGCATCTTCTTACATGTTTTTCCTCTTTTATGAATTGCTTATTCATATCCTTTGCTCATTTTCTAAAGGGTGTTTGTTTGTTTTCCTACATATATCTGTTATACCTATTCTTTGTTACATAAGTTGCAAGATTTTCTCCTAGTCTTCAGCTTGCCTTTCATGTTGTTTGGGATGTCTGGTTTTGTTTTATTAAATTTTTTTTTGAAATATAGTTGATTTGCAATGTTGTGTTAGTTTCAAATATACAGCAAAGTGATTTTGCTATACATATTTGTGTATGTATATATATAATAAATGTATATTATATATATATATATATATATGCACTTCCCTGGTGGCTCAGTGGTAAAAAACCTGCCTGCTAATGCAGGAGGCATGGGTTCCACCCCTGGATCAGGAAGACCCCCTGAATAGGAAGTGACAACCTACTCCAGTATTCTTGCCTGGGAAATCCCATGGACAGAGAAGAGTGGCAAGCTATAATCCTTAGGGTCTGAAAAAAGTCAGACAGGACTCAGTAACCAAACATCCACAATATATAAATATATATATATATTTTTTTCTCTTCCATTATATGTTATCTCAAGATATTGAATATAGTTCCCTGTGTTATATAGTAAGTCCTTGTTGCTTTTCTCAGAGAAGACAATGGTATCCCACTCCAGTACTCTTGCCTGGAAAATCCCATTGACCGAGGAGCCTGGTAGGCTACAGTCCATGGGGTCGCTAAGAGTTGGACAAGACTGAGTGACTTCACTTTCACTTTTCACTTTTATGCATTGGAGAAGGAAATGGCAACCCACTCCAGTGTTCTTGCCTGGAGAATCCCAGGGATGGCATAGCCTGGTGGTTGATATCATGTTTGTTTACTATGTTGGTGTATCTTTTATTTTTCAGATCCTGTTTTTATACTTTAGATAACATTTATTCATTAATTTGATTTAAATTGTTAGGTCTTTTACTGTGTGAGTTTTGCTTTCCATGACTTATGTAAGGTTCCTTCTCCCTGGGATCATAATGATATTTTGCTATACATTTTTCCCTAATATTTTATAATTTGTATTTTTGAAGTTTGAAGTTTTTAATTCATCTAAACTGTAATTTTGTGCTTTTATTTATTTTATGTATATATATCCAATTCTTTCAATACTGTTTATTAAATAGTCCATTTTTCTCTACTGAATTGAAATGCTTCTATATTGTATACCAATTTCCTAGGATTGTTTCTGAATTCTTTTTTAAATCATGTTTGTTTTTTTTTACCTAGTTCTAGTCTAGTCTTACAACAAAATGACACTGATTTACCTGCTCGTCAGTGTGTTTGTGTGTTTGTTTACAACTTGCATATATATCTATATCTATATACATATCCTGCTGCTTTTACTGAAAAACTGCAGCAGGAAAGAGTAGGTACAATCTGAGAGTCACACAATGGAATATAGCAATTAAAAGAAACTGAAGTTGTTCATATCAACATGGATAAACTTCCCAAATGTACCACTGAGTAAGAAAAACAAGCTGCATAAAAATGTCGTGGAGAATACCATTTATATAAAGCTCAACAATATGAAAAACAATTTCAATGTAGTTCAGGCAGCGACAGCAGCAGGAATACATAAACAGTATAAACTAAAAGGAAATACATGTGAGTGATAAAAACCAAATTCAGACTTAAAGGTGGATTTACCATGAAATCACTGCCTTGTGTGAAATCACTGCCTCAATGAAGCTATGAGCCATGCTGTGTAGGGCCACCCAAGACTGACAGGTCATAGTGGAGAATTTTGACAAAACAGGGTCCACTGGCAGAGGGAATGGCAAACCACTCCAATATCCTTGCCGTGAGAACCTCATGAACTGTATAAAAAGGCAAAAAGATATGACACCAAACGATGAGCCCCCCAGGTCAGAAGGTGTCCAACATGCTCCTGGGGAAGAGTGGAGGACAATTACTATTAGCTCCAGAAAGAATGAATGGCTGGACCAAAGCAGAAATGACACCCAGTTGTGGATATATCTGATGATGGAAGTAAAATCTGATGCTGTAAAGAACAGTATTGCAAACTCAGGGGGATGGTGAGGCACAGGGAGACCTGGTGTGCTGCAGTCCACGGGGTGGCAAAGAGCTGGACACGACTTGGTGATTGAACAACAACTATGAAGCTTAAGTTCCAGCCTCTCACTTACACAGAACCTTTTCAAGGTCCTGTGCTTGAATTTGATTTTGTAATTTTGTACTTGTTTTTTCAAGGAGGCTCTCCTCTCCCAAGTGTGTAAGCCTCAGGCCTATCCCTAGAGGAGGATAAGGAAGGAGATTGGAGGGAAGAGAGAAAGGAGGAGGGTGGGGAGAAGAGGAGAGGGATGAGGAGGGGAAGGGAAATGAGGGGAAAACAAGTCTCTCCCCAAAGATGCTGGCTCCCAGTGCCTGCTCTGGAATTGCTGTCCAGCTCTTGGGCGCTCATGCCTGATGGCTTGTTTACTGTAAACTGGAGGATGGGACAGTTCTTGGATTTAACTTGATTAATAGTCCCGGACCTCGCACAGCTCCAGGCCTGGAGGACGTGGAACAGAAGCCACGTGACAGGCAGAAGTTCCCAGGAGGGCTGGCCTGCTATATTTCACCCTCAGTCCATTCTTCCAGCCCTGGTGTGCCATGTCCACCAACATGGAGCACAGAAAATGCAGAGCCTGGCCAGGAGTTCTTCAGACCAGAGGCCGAGTGCTCCTGGGTTGTGTCCAGGAGAATGGTTTGGGACACAAAGCCACCCTGGAGCCACATTTCTGCTCCAGCTCCAAATGTCCTTCTTTTACTCAAAATGTATACCATTAAAGAAAGAACAAACTAACTAGAACAAAAGAGTTATTGTAACAACAGCAACAGAAATATACACCTTGAACACCTTTCCATGTGATGAAATATTCTTCTACAGCATTTAAAAAGAATTTATTGAAGTATAGTTGACTAACAATGTTATATTCACTTCTGCTATACAACAGTGACTCAGTTATGCATATATATATATATGTATACATTCTTTTGCATATTCTTTTCCAAGGTTTATCACAGGATATTGACTATATTAATGGTTCCTTGTGCTATACAGTAGGTCCTTGTTGTTTATCCATCCTACATGTAACAGCTTGCACTGCTAATCCAAAACTCCTAATTCATCACCCCCACACACCCTCTTCCCCTTGGCAACCACAAGTTTGTTCTCTCTGTGGGTCTGTTTTGTTTTACAGATATGTTCATTTGTGTTGTATTTTAGACTCCACATATAAATGATATTGTATGTAACTGTCTTTCTCTTTCTGACTTATCTCACTTAGTATGATCTCTAGGTCCCTCTATGTTGCTCAAATAGCATTATTTCTTTCTTTTTAATAGCTGGATAATATTTTATTGTATAGAGGCTTCCCTGGTGGCTCAGACAGTAAAGAATCCACCAGCAATGCAGGAGACCCAGGTTTGATCCCAGAGTTAGGACGATCCACTGTATATATGTACCACATCTAGGTTAAAGCGTCTGCCTCCAATGCGGGAGACCTGGGTTCGATCCCTGGGTCTGGAAGATCCCCTGGAGAAGGAAATGGTAATCCACTCCAGTATTCTAGCCTGGAGAATCCCATGGATGGAGGAGCCTGGTCGTCCACGGGGTCGCAAAGAGTCAGACCCGACTGAGCGACTTCACTCACTCACTCACATCTTTTTTATGCATTCACCCGTTGATGGACAATTAGGTAGTTTTTATGTCTTGGCTATTGCGTGCAGTGCTGCTATGAACATGGGGGTGCATGTATCTTTTTGAGTTATGGTTTTGTACAGATATATGCCCAGGAGTGGGATTGCAGGATCATATGGCAACCCTATTTTTAGTTTTTTGAGAAACCTCTGTATTGGTTCCCAAAGTAGCTGTGCCAATATGCATTCCCACCAACAGTGTAGGAGGGTGCCCTTTTCTCCACACCCTCTCCAGCGTTTATTGTCTTCTATAAAATTTTTAATGGCTACACAGGACATGTCAAAATTGATTAAATGGTCACTATTGAGTCACTATTGTTAGACATTTAGATTGGTTCTAGTCTCTGCCCAATGCAAACATTCCTATAACTGAAACTTAGCATATAACCCTAAGGAATTCTTCAGAAAAAAATTCTCATGTGACTTTCCTTTGTCAAAGAGGCTGAATATTCTCTAGGCTTTTGAGATGTGTTACCAAGAATACTATCAAAAATCTACATCAGTTCACACACACTTCAGTATAAGAAGCCCGTATGAAACTGAAGCCAATGCTAAACATTTACATTGAACAAAAGTATGTTGTCCACTGGATAGATTTTTAAAATAGCACCTCATAGCTTTAATTGGCCGTCAGTCCAAGATTCAAATGCCTCATGTTCATTGGACACTTGAGTTTCTTCTGAGTTGATTTACTGAGTTGTGCTTTATTCTGTCCTCTATTGAGACATTCCTCTTTTTCTTATTGATTAGTAACAACTTTTCATATGTTATGACATTAAGTCTTTTTCATGTATGTTATTAATACTTTCCTTTTTGTTTTGCCATTTGCCCATATGGTTTATTGTGGTTTTGACACCTTGTTCAGTCGCTAAGTCACGTCCATTTCCATGGTTTATTTTTGAAATTTGGGGGGACTTATTCTCCAAAGAGTTAGTCATTTCATGAAAGTCACCTCTTTTTCTTAAGCAGTTTTTAAATGGAACTTTAATTATATACTTACTGAGTCTCTTTCTGGACTTTTCTGTTTAATTGATGTGTGTTCTGTTGCCAGCGTTATGTTAATTATTGTAATTACAGTGCAGGCAATTCTAGTGTTATGGAAAGTTCTCATTATTTCTTTTCTTTCTTTTTCTTTTTTTGTGTCAAGATTAGTTTGGTTGTCCTTGTGTGCATATTCCTCCAGAATCATTCTGGCAATTCTCCTTTTTTTTTTTTCTTTACTTATAATATTATAAGCATTAATGATTTTTCTGAAACCCAAACACAGCCCTGACCAAAACATGTGGTTGGAGAAGAGAGAAGTGTAACAGTTACCAGGTTAGGTAAGATTTTATAGATTTTTCACTCTAACAATTTCCAAGTAACCAGACCTTAAATTCCTCTAATATGTTCCAAAGACCTACCACCCATGGCATAAATGAAAACCTTCTGTGTAAAAGGAGAGATAAAGAGAATGTAAGGACATATGGGTAGAAGTAAAAGAAAGAAAACAGAGTCTGAGATTAAGAAGAACAGAAAGACACAGCAAATCAAAGGGCTGCAAGGAGCCTGAAAAAATGATCTATGGTTTTCATTTTTTGATCATCATTCAGTTTTCATTTCTATAAAAAGCCACTGAAATTTTTTATCTGTCCCCTAATTTATGATGTATAGGACCGACATTTCAGAGAGTTACAGAAGCACAGAACCTTGGTGTTCACTTACTGCCCAATGCAGGAATCCCCCTGCAGCACTTCTCCCGGGAGTGGCTGTCCAGCCTCTGCTTGGTTGCTGCCTGACCAGGCCCTGACTCATCGAGCTCATCCCATGTTTAAACAGCCTAATTATTAGAAGGTTCTTGCTGCTAGAAAGTAAAAATCTGTCTTCCAGCATTCCTCTCCCCAACGCTTTGCCCTGATTCTGCCTTTCTGAGCCAACCTTGGCCTTCACTGCTTGGGACTTGGCTCTCCTGTCCCCTCCAGTTTTATCTTCCCTGGACTTGTGATTGCTGACCAGTCCTTTTGGAACAGAGTTCTTGATCTCTCCTCATCCCGGGCTCTCCTCTGGAAGTATAAAATAGACAGCATTTCTTTTAAAGGTGAGACGCAGAAGTTAACAGAATTCTCCAGATTGCACCTGACCAGTGCAGTAAGTTGGAAGAACTTCATTCCTTACTTGGCATTTTTTTCAAATGGATACACCTCAGGTTACATTCAAGTTTAAGATAACAAGACTCAAGCTTCAGTTGTTCAGCCTTAATCAGGGAAAAATAAGGTCTTTCCCTGGTCCTTTTTACCTAAGCAAGAGAACAGATTTCACAGGTGAAACGCACTTTTTTCTTTAATTTTCATTGGCGTATAGTTGCTTAAAATGTTGTGTTGATTTCTGTGTGTGTGAATGCTCAGTTGTGTCCGACTCTTCTAGACCCCATGGATTGTAGCCGGCCAGACTCTTCTGTCCATGGGATTTCCCAGGCAAGAATACTGGAGCAGGTTGCCATTCCCTTCTCCAGGGGATCTTCCCGACCCCAGGATCGAACCCACATCTCTTTCGTCCCCTGCATTGGGAGGCAGCTTCTTTACCATTGCATCACCTGGAAGCCTGTGTTAGTTTCTACTGCACAACAAAGTGAATCAGCTGTACGGATACACACATCCCCTCTTTTTGGAATTTCCTTCCCGTTTAGATCACCACAGAGCACTGAGTAGAGTTCCCTGTGCTATCCAGTTTTATGCAAATTAGTGTATATATGTCAGTCCCAACCTCCCAATTCATCTCACCACCTTCTCTTCCTCCTTGGTATCCCTACATTTGTTCTCTACATCTGCATCTCAAAATGGAGTATTACTCAGCCATTAAAAAGAATACATTTGAATCAGTTCTAATGAGGTGGATGAAACNTACATCGACATGAATCCACCACAGGTGTACACAAGCTCTCAATCCTGAATCCCCCTCCCACCTCCCACCCTATATTGTCTTTCTGGATCATCCCTGTGCTCTTTGTTTTTTCTTCTGCTACACTATGATCTTTAAGTTGTACTATCCAAGAAATGCAATGTGAGCTACACATGCAATTTTATATTTTCTAGAGGTTCCTAGGGCAAACAAAGAAGACTAAAATCCATTTAAATAGTATATTTACTCTGTATAATATACAGAGTGAAGTAAGCCAAAAAGAAAAACACCAATACAGTATACTAACGCATATATATGGAATTTAGAAAGATGGTAACGATAACCCTGTATGCGAGACAGCAAAAGAGACACAGATGTATAGAACAGTCTTTTGGACTCTGTGGGAGAGGGAAAGGGTGGGATGATTTGGGAGAATGGCACTGAAACATGTATAATACGTATGAAACGAATCACCAGTCCAGGTTCGACGTATGATACCAAATGCTCAGGGCTGGTGCACTGGGATGATCCAGAAGGATGGCATGGGGAGGGAGGAGGAAGGGGGGTTCAGGATGGGGAACATGGGTACACCCGTGGTGAATTNACGTATGAAACGAATCACCAGTCCAGGTTCGACGTATGATACCAAATGCTCAGGGCTGGTGCACTGGGATGATCCAGAAGGATGGCATGGGGAGGGAGGAGGAAGGGGGGTTCAGGATGGGGAACATGGGTACACCCGTGGTGAATTCATGTTGATATGGCAAAACCAATACAATATTGTAAAGTAATTAGCCTCTAATTAAAATAAATATTTTTAATATTAATTTTTATTAAAAATAAATAAATAGTATATTTAACTTAAAATAATACCATTTCTACATGTAATCAACATAAAATGTTAACAAGATTTNGGCCTGTCTCTTATACACATCTTTCAGGATGGGGAACACGTGTATACCTGTGGCGGATTCATGTTCATGTATGGCAAAACCAACACAATATTGTAAAGTAATCAACCTCCAATTAAAATAAATAAATTTATATTTTAAAAAATGAACTCTTAACAAACTTTAGTGAAATTGGGAGAAGTCTTTAAAGCCAAGAATAAGGGGGAGGGGGGAATGGTCTTCCCATGTAAAAGTGGGAAGAGTCCATGTTGTGGAATTTGGGGAGCTATGAAAACTTCATTGCACAGAAAGCCAGTGTTTGCCCACCAGTGAAGAAACCCCTGGATGCCTCCCTTGTCGGGGTGCTTGCTCCAGGCATAGGTCTCTGCCCAGGCAGTCAGCTTTTGAAAATTGAGTTTTTGCCACCTTTCAGTCTTTCCTCTCAGGACTGACTGGAAGCAAGGAGAGCTTAAATCTCTGCCTTATCCACGCCAACGTGTGTGCCTTTCTATACAAAATGGAAATTACTACCAGGGACCCCAGTTATTCTGAGTCTGGTACCCTTTCAGTCCTGCAGAGCCTCAATCAGGCCCTCCTGGCCACTTCTCATGAATCCACAGAGAACCTGACTCCAGAGATGCCCACCTTGGGCTCACCTTTCCATTTCTCTCCCCCACGGAGCTGTGCCATCAGCACCCCAAGCCGACTGCACAGGTGTGGGCAGGAAGGCGGCTGTAGTGACCCTGGCATTGAGCTCTGGCCCTGGGGCTCACAAGCTACTGCAGTGGGGGCAGAGCAGGAAACTGGCAGCCTCACTAGCCGGGTGCGATTGGCCCTTGCCTGCTGCCTCCAGACCCAGAAAAATCTGGCATATTCACAAATCGGCCCTACTTGAAATCCAGGAAGAGGTGTAATTCCAGTGCTCAGGATCTCAACTTTCTGTGTTGCCCTGAATCCTAGCAAACAGCATAGTGAGTGACGTCAGAAACTAAACACTGGCTTTCCAGGCAGGGAGGAGGCCGGATGCCCGAGGGAGGAGGGGACGGTGGAACCTCACTGAACTTCCATTGGCGGAACATGAGCATGTGGTCCTAAGAGACCTAGGATCTTCCCTGAGCAAGAGTGCACAGACTTTTATTCCACTAGTTTATTGTCTGTGGGCCAAGCCCATCCCACCTCTGCTTTCTGTTAATCTAATCTCTTAGAAGGTAAAATCCAGCTTGGAATATGTTACATATATGTCATACACTGCTAGTCTTCCTGGCAAGTAAAGTCACTGAAAAAACACACAGCTGCCAGTTTTATCTGAATGTTTGCCACCATATAAGGATGGGATTTTCCAGGCAAGAGTACTGGAGTAGGTTGCCATTTCCTTCTCCAGGGGATCTTCCTGACCCAAGGATCCCTTCAAAGGTCATTCTTGAGCTATCTAATGGTTTGAGATTCTTTTTTAAAAAGCGTTTTTTGATGTGGACCATTTTTAAAGTCTTTTTTAATTGAATTTGTTACAGTTGTTGTTCAGTCTCTAAGTCCTGTCCCATTCTTTTCCAGCTGGTGTATTGCAGCACTTTGTTACAGTATTGCTATTTTTTTTCCTTCTTTTTTTTTTTCAGTATTGCTATTTTTTAGTGTTTTGATTTTTTGACCATTAAGCATACAGGATCTTAGCTTCCCAATCAGTGATTGAACCTGCACCCCTTGCATTGAAAGGCAAGAAGTCTTAAACACTGGACCACCAAGGAAGTCCCTGATTTGAGATTTTTAAAAAATATTTTAGCATGGCAAGTTTTCAGCAAATTCAAGAGAAGAAAGAGCCCTCCTAGATTTACCACTCAACTTCAACAAATTCAACTCACAGCTGATTTTGTATCACTTACACCCGATGTGTTCACTGTGCAACCCCACCCTGCTCCCAACCAGGATTATCTGGAAGCAAACACGTCACATCATTTTATTCCTAAATGTAGAGTGTCCCTCTAAAAGGTAACATCTCATATTTTGTTGTTTTTATTTTTTTAATTTCTTGGCAGCACTGTGTGGCTTATGGGGTCTTAGTTACACCACCAGGGATTGAACCCACAACCCCTGCAATGAAAGTGGCGAGTCTTAATCACTGGACCACCAGGCAAGTCCCAGATAACATCTCGTTTTGAATAATTATTTCTGTGCAGACTCTGAAGGCTAATGAGCTCCCTCAAAAATACACATGGGCCGGGTGCCTATTACCCATGACGTGGGGCTCTATGAATGCACTAAAATTATGGCTCATACTTACCCTACCACTACGCTCAGTTTCCCAGTTGCCTGCACTCAGCTGGACTGGCTTCGTAAGAGAGAGTTATAGGGACTTTCCTGGTGGTCCAGTGGTGAGCACTTCACCTTTCAACGGAGGGGGTGCAGGCTTGATCCCTGACTGGGGAGCTAAAATCCCACATGCCTTGCAGCCAAAAGACCACAGCCTAAAATAGAAGCAATATTGTAACAAATTCAATAAAGACTTTAAAAGTGATCCATATCAAAAAAAAAAATCTTTAAAAAACAGAAGAGAGGATTGTATGCAGAGACTTGGAAACCAACTTCTTCAGTGTTACTGGTTGGGACATAGACTTGGATAACTGTGATATTGAAGGGTTTGCCTTGGAGACAAACAGAGATCATTCTGTCGTTTTTGACAGGATGCATCGAAGTACTGCATTTTGGACTCTTTTGTTGACCATGATGGCTACTCCATTTCTTCTGAGGGATAGATGCCTGCCTGCAGTAATAGATATAATGGTCATCTGATAATCATGATGGTGTGATCACTCATCTAGAGCCAGACATCCTGGAATGTGAAGTCAAGTGGGACTTAGAAAGTATCACTATGAACAAAGCTAGTGGAGGCGATGGAATTCCAGTTGGCCTGTTTCAAATCCTGAAAGATGATGCTGTGAAAGTGCTGCACTCAATATGCCAGCAAATTTGGAAAACTCAGCAGTGGCCACAGGACTGGAAAAGGTCAGTTTTCATTCCAATCCAAAAGAAAGGCAATGCCAAAGAATGCTCAAACTACCATACAATTGCACTCATCTCACACGCTAGTAAAGTAATGCTCAAAATTCTCCAAGCCAGGCTTCAGCAATACATGAACCGTGAACTTCCAG
>SJYV01016343.1:248268-279013 GCA_006410875.1 Neotragus pygmaeus | reverse complement strand
GGACAGGGAGGCCTGGCATGCTGCGATTCATGGGGTCGCAAAGAGTCAGACACAACTGAGCGACTGAACTGAACTGAACTGGAAACCAACTGGCTTAGAATACCAGCTCCACCATTTCTTATCTCTATGATCTTAGGCAAAGCACTTAACCTCTCTGTGCCTCACCTTCCTCATCTAAAAGCCAAGCTAATTAAGCCCATGCATATGCATACTTGCTAAGTTGCTTCAGTCATGTCCAACTTTTTGTGACCCTATGGACTGTAGCCCACCCGGCTCCTCTGTCCATGGGATTCACCAGGCAAGAATACTGTAGTGGATTGCCATTTCCTTCTCCAGAGGATTTCCCGACCCTCCTGCGTTGCAGGTGGATTCTTTTACTGCTGAGCCACCAGGAAAGCACAGTTAAGCCCCTGTTGCTGCTGCTGCTGCTAAGTCGCTTCAGTTGTGTCCAACTCTGTGTGACCCCATAGACAGCAGCCCACCGGGCTCCCCCGTCCCAGGGATTCTCCAGGCAGGATCACTGGAATGAGCTGCCATATCCTTCTCCAATGCATGAAAGTGAAGTTGCTCAGTCANTCGCTTCAGTTGTGTCCAACTCTGTGTGACCCCATAGACAGCAGCCCACCGGGCTCCCCCGTCCCAGGGATTCTCCAGGCAGGATCACTGGAATGAGCTGCCATATCCTTCTCCAATGCATGAAAGTGAAGTTGCTCAGTCATATCCGACTCTTACCGACCCCATGGACTGCAGCCCACCAGGCTCCTCCATCCATGGGATTTTCCAGGCAAGAGTACTGGAGTGGGTTGCCATAATTAAGCCATACAATACAACAAAGATAAAAACAACCCAATTGAAAAATGGGCAGAATATCTAAATAGACATTTCTCCGAAGAAGACATATAGATGGCCAACAGGCACATGAGAAGATGCCCAACATTTCTAATTATTAGAGAAATGCAAATCAAAGCTACAATGAGGTGCTACCTCACACCAGTCAGCATGGCCATCATTAAAAAGTCTACAAAGAGCAAATGCTGGAGAGTGTGTGGAGAAAAGGGAACCCTCCTGCATTGTGGGTGGGAATGTAAATTGGTATAGCCACTATGGAAAACAGTATGGAGTTTTTCTCAAAAAGCTAAAAATGGAGTTGCCATATAATCCAACAATCTCACTTCTAGGCATGTCTGGACAAAACCATAATTTGAAAAGATACATGCACCACTATGTTCATAGCAGCACTATTCACAAAAGCCAAGACATGGAAACAAGTCAAATGTCCATTGACAGATGAGTAGATAAAGATGTGGTGCACATATGCAATGGAATGCTGCTCATGCCATTTGTAGCAATATGGATGGACCTAGAGATTATCATACTAAGTAGGCCAGAAAGAGAAAGACAAATACCATGTGGCATCACTTACGTGTGAAATCTAAGCTGTTACACAAATGAACTTATCTATGAAACAGACAGAGTCACAGGCAGAGAGAACAGACTTGTGGTTGCCAAGGAGGGTAGGGGAGGGGAGGGAAGAGTTGGGTGTTTGGATTAGCACAGGTATGGTATGGCTAAAAAAGTTGAAAAATAAAGTTAAAAAAAAATTTTTTTTAAGACAACATGAAAGTATTACTGCTTTTTATTTCTCAAAGGAGCAACGGAAAGTCATTTTTATTCTTCATGTTTGAATTTTCTGAATGTTGTGCAATGAACATGAATGATTTGTTCATTATGGAAAGATTATTCTTTAAAAATGGGCTTCCCAAGTGACTCAGTGGTGAAGAATCTGCCTGTTATGCAGGAACACAGGTTGGATCCCTGGATCAGGAAGATCCTCCAGAGAAGGAAATGGCAACCCACTTCAGTATTCTTGCCTGGGAAAGCCCATGGACAGAGGACTGGCGGGCTACAGTCCAAGGAGTCACAAAGAGTCAGACAGTCAGACTGAGTGATTGAACACATTGTTTAAAAGCAGGATACATAATTGTATAGGCAGGGTGTTTCAGTTATGCAAAATAGATGAAAACAGAAAGATATTAATGGGAGAATTGTGGGTGATTTCTTTCTTTATGTTTTTTAGGTTTTTCCAAATATTCTGCTCTGAGAGCAATAAGTTGTTTGAGGTTGTTGTTCAGTCTCTAAATCATGTGACCCCATGGACTCTTTGTGACCCCAAGGACTGCAGCATGCCAGGCTTCCCTGCCCTTCACTATCTCCTGGAGTTTGCTCAAACTCATGTGCATTGAGTTGGTGGTGCCATCCAACCATCTCATCCTCTGTCATTTGAGGACATTGGTTCAAATGGGGAAACTGAGGCACAGAAGACCAAGGGGAAGGCTCTTGGGCTCTGTGTACACCTCTGCCTGCCTGACCCAAGCTAGAGCAGTGTGGTCAGTCCTCCCCAGTGATGCCTCCTTTTGGGTTCATTCCTGACCCCTGACTTAGAGCTTGAGGCTGTAAATGACTGTCACATGATAACAGGGTTCAATTGCCAAGCCTTTCATTCTCGACCAAAGAGCAGCAAAAAGAAGCCTCAGAAGGAGAGGAGAAACCGTCTTCAGGGCCCCACATGTGTGGGGGTGATGTGGGGGATGCTTGACACAGCCAAGGCGTCATCCTGACCATCTGCAGGGGCAGGGAGCCAGCCCTCAGCTGGACCACTGCAGATTCCAGACTGCAGGCATCTCTCCACTGCAGCTGCCAGCTGCGAGGGAGGGACGGGCCCTGCAGAGAGACTTGTGCACCAGAGATAGCAGCCCACCCATAGCCCAGGGGACTCTGGGCCTCCCCAGGCTACTTCCCCAACCAGTGTGTCTGGAACAAAATGAACAAGGAACAAACGAAAACAAATCCCCACAAGGACAGAAAAAATTAAAAAAGGAAGAATAGGAGAATAGTACTTTCTAGAAGAGAAGTTAGATCTGATGATGGCACAAGTGATAGCCAGTACGGTTAGGGCAGGGAGGCCCTCTGGGCAAAGTTGGGAGTCAGAGCCACAGGTCAAGGGTCACCCACTGGCTCCCACTGCATGATCCAGGGCATGTGCCCCTCCCAGGGCAGTGCCCTGTCTGTTGCTGTTGTTTAGTCGCTCAGTCATGCCTGACTCTTTTGCGACCCCATGAACTGTCGTCCGCCAGCCTCCTCTATCCATGGGATTTCCCAGGCAAGAATACTGGAGTGGGTTGTCATGCCCTTCTTCAGGGGATCTCCCTAACCCAGGGATCTAACCCATGCATTTTCTGCATTGGCAGGCAGATTCTTTACCCAGTCAGCCATCAGAGAAGCCCCAGTGCCAATCTATAAGAGGCAAATGCCACCAAAGGGTTAAGAAGGTATCCTTGCTTCTTGAAGGGACATTACAGCTACATGTCTGCCCTAATACCCTCAGGAAGGGGCAGGTGGTTTGGTCTTCCCACCTATGCCTGTTCAGACTTGAATGTCAGAGCAGCTTGCTATGGCTGTCACAGTCACCGCTTCCAGGTCTGCAGTGGAGAAAATAGCCCCCAGCTCAGCGATCCCCACACAGGGAGGCTGCAGCTGGGTGGGCAGTCTCTGCCTTGTCCTGCGTTATGTGTGAGGACAAAGCCAGCCTGGACTGTCTTCCATGTACTCGGCTCTGAGATGCTCAGTTGTCCATGTCCTTGTCCACGTCCAGCAGCCCACATGCCCTGGAGGCCCTTCACATATCTGCCCATTGGCCTCAGAGTAAAGTGAACTTGAGGGATTTTTCCCCAGGTGGAATGGAGGCAAAAAAGCAATCGGTGGTTCATTGCCACTGAAACTTCAGATATGGTCCTGGCAGCTTTAGAGACATCCTCAGTCTGTTTGAGGGTAGTTACTTACCTATCTTTAGACAAGAAATGTGTCTAGCAGTGATTTCAAGGCAAGTCTACGGAAGGAGAGCAACTCTGACAATGTGAATAGCAGGAAGACTTATTCTCCCTTGCTCCCTAGCTTCTCAGGTTCATAGGTTGCTATTAAAATTCCACCAGTGGCTTCCCTGGTGGTCCAGTTGTTAAGAATCTGCCTGCCAAAGCAGAGGACATGAGTTTGATCCCTGGTCTGGGAAGATCCCACATGCCACAGAGCAACTAAGTCCATGCATCACAATTCTGAAGCCCAGGTACATAGAGCCAGTGCTCTGCAACAAGAGAAGCCTGCACAATAAGAAGCCCGTGTACTACAGCTAGAGACTGGCCCCTACTCACAACTAGAGAGAGCTCACGGGCAGCGATGAAGACCCAGTGCAGCCGTAAATAAATAAAAAATCAAGTCCCATGAAATCCTTCCACTGGCATCCATTTAACTTTGCAATTTGGTTCAGGTTTAGGGTGTATCCTTCTAAGCCTGTCACTGGGCAAGATAGGGAGGAGGCTATAACAGAAGAGTGAGATGTAGTCCTGGGCTCCCCAGTCCAGAAAGGACCCAGCCCAGGAAAAACTCACTTCATGGGCTGAAACTGACCCAGGACAGATTAGACAACAAGCTCTGAACCATACTATATGAAACAGTCTTTGAGGACACTCATCCTAAATTACCATGAACCCCAAAGAACCCCCATTCAGGACCAAATCCTAAAATGCACCCCTTGTGTGTGAGTACCAGCCTGGAAAAAGAACATGCTGTAGGGGTGATCCTCTGCCTTGGAAAGAAGGAACTACAGGATGACACTCAGAACCATGCCTGGAGTGAAGTAAGCCAGAAAGAAAAACACCAATACAGTATACTAACATATATATATGGAATTTAGAAAGATGGCAATGATAACCCTGTATGCGAGACAGCAAAAGAGACACAGATATATAGAACAGTCTTTTGGACTCTGTGGGAGAAGGAGAGGGTGGGATGATTTGGGAGAGTGGCATTGAAACATGTATAATATCATATATGAAACGAATTGCCAGTCCAGGCTCGATGCATGATACAGGATGCTCGGGGCTGGTGTACTCGGATGACCCAGAGGGATGGTATGGGGAGGGAGGTGGGAGAGGGTTCAGGATGGGGAACATGTGTACACCCGTGGTGGATTCACGTTGATGTATGGCAAAACCAATACAATATTGTAAAGTAATTAGTCTCCAATTAAAACAAATAAATTTATGTTAAAAAATAAATAAGTAATAAATGGTGGGAATCATGGGGGGAAAAAAAGAAGGAACCATGCCTGGGCACTCTAGGTTATCAGTGTCCATCTACAAGCAACAGCAGCTGGGCATTTAAAAATAGTACCTGGCAGTGTTTATACATATTCTGGAGAAGGCAATGGCACCCTATTCCAGTACTCTTGCCTGGAAAATCCCATGGACGGAGGAGCCTGGTGGGCTGCAGTCCANAGCTGGGCATTTAAAAATAGTACCTGGCAGTGTTTATACATATTCTGGAGAAGGCAATGGCACCCTATTCCAGTACTCTTGCCTGGAAAATCCCATGGACGGAGGAGCCTGGTGGGCTGCAGTCCAAGGGGTCGCTAAGAGTCGGGCATGACTGAGCGACTTCACTTTCACTTTTCATTTTCATACATTGGAGAAGAAAATGGAACTCACTCCAGTATTCTTGGCCTGGAGAATCTCAGGGTCGGGGACCCTAATGGGCTGCTGTCTATGGGGTCACACAGAGTCGGACACGACTGAAGCGACTTAGCAGCAGAAGCAGCAGCAGTATACATATTCTACCCTGAGAATAGAGGAGATGATTCAATGGACATGAACTTGGACAAATTCTGGGAGATAGAGAAGGACAGGAAAGCCTGGTGTGCTGCAATCCATGGGGTCGCAAAGCAGACACCATGTAGAATCTGAATAACACCACCAACTTACTTCAACAGCATGCAAGCTGCTTGTGGCTGCCACATCCAACCACAGGCCTCAGATACACCCAACATGTCCACCTCTCATTTGCTGCATTTATTCTCTTAGGTGGCACCATATTTCTTTCTCTTTTTCTTATATTAATTTCTATTGGAGTATAGTTGCTCTCCAGTGTTGTGTTAGTTTCTACTGTACGGCAGAATGAGTCAGCTATACGTATACATACATCCCCTCTTTTTTGGATTTCCTTCCCATTCAGGTCACCACAGAGCACTGAGTAGAGCGCCCTGTGCTATACAGTAGGTTCTCATTGTTATCTGTTTTAGACATCAGCTCAGTTCAGCTGCTCAGTCGTTTGACTCTTTGCGACCCCATGAACTGCAGCACGCCAGGCTTCCCTACTATTTTAGACATAGTAGTGTATGTATGTTAATCTTTTCTCTTTGGAGGTCCAAGTCGTGCCTTCACTGATGTCTCTGGTTGCATTTCCAATTCTATGTCAGAATTAGTTAATGATTTTAACTAGCTCGTTAACAGAACTGGTTAGGATTTATATTCTGTGTTTCATATTTAGGTTTTCATTGTCGTTCTTTAGGGTAGAACAGATGATACTTCTTTGAGCCCCATCTTGGTACCTCCACAAAGCCAACAGTCCTGTCACCAGGAAATACTGGTAAAGACCATTCTCAGTATCTAGTGATTGTCCATGCTCTGTCATTTGACTCATACAGTGAGCTCTAGTAAACATTTACTAGCTGCTTCGGAAAGCAAGTGGGTTAATACCTAATGACAACACTGTTACCACTGAGTCCAGGCTCCTACTGCTCATGGTAAGATAGGACAGTAAATCAAGATAGGGGTTGTTAGGGCAAGGAATAGTTAGTGACTTTGTTCAGAAAGCCAGCGGTTGGAGAAGATGGACTAGTGTCCCAAAAAACACTCTTCTCTGTTAGAATTCAGACTTCTTTTATACTAAAAGGGGAGGAAGTAAAGACCTCCTTCCAGCCAGACTTTGGTGGAAATGTGTTAATTTCTTCCTTCCTATAGCTATTCACAGATGGGCCTGGTCAGGATGTTTCCTGTGACTTAAGTTTATAGGCAACAGTCCTTTCGTGATTATCTTATAATAGGATACAAAGTTTCTTCCCTCCTAGAGCATGACTTCCACCTTAGCCTGAGCTGGTTAGATTTTTGTATGCTACTGTTCAAACCTTTGCTCACTGGCAGAAGAATTACAATCAAAACAGTCATTAGTAGAGTCAGTGATAATTCCTATCATGTGTGATAAACATCATGTTTGTGAATAATAATTACATGTAAAGCACAAACATATCCAAGACATACTGCAAAACTGAAATCCACATGCTACCTCCTTCTCAGGGAAGAATGATAAGCAAACCATGCGTTTTGTTTTTATTTACACATCTGGTTCCAAAGCTAATGGTTAGTGTATTTGCCTTCTTAGAAGACCTAGAATTATGAGCTGTTTATATGATGTATATGAAGTTGATAAGTTTGTGCCTAAAAAAGATACATATTTCTATGTAGATGCCCCCATTTTGGACAGAATGGAACAAATAATTCTTCACTTGGATGGAAGTAAACACACAGGTAAGAGGAATTAACTTGCTAATTTTTTCTCCTTTCCTAGTAAATATATTAGTCTTTGTGTCCTGTATTCTAAAGCATGCATGCATTCATACTCAGGTGCTCAGTCATGTCTGATTCTTTGCAACTCCATGGACTGTAACCCTGCAGGCTCCTCTGTCCATGGAATTTTCCAGGCAAGAATGCTAGAGTGGATATACTAAAGTATACTTCCTTCCTAGATGCACTGAAGGAAGGGCAGTCTCAGTCAGTACATGTCTGATATAGAGATTTTAAAACTAATTTTCAGATACAAAAGCAAAAGTTTCATATCACCAATATAAAATTAGGCCTTGCCAAGTCTGGCTGCATTATAGTTTTGGCTTTCACCACTAACTTACAATTTTTGTTAAAAAAAATATTTTTATACTTATTTGGCTGTACCACACTGTATGTGGGATCTTAGCTTCCTGACTAGGATGGAACTTGCATTATTTGCATTGGAAGCACAGAATCTTAACCACTGGACTGCCAGGGAGCTTCCTTTAAAATGAATTTTTAATCCAGATATCCAAGAACCAGCAAAGAAAAGCCATCATGCTTTTCTTTGCTTACAGTGAATTACTGTAAATTATATCTAAAAAGATATATTTAAAATTGTTGTTTAGTGTCCAACTCTTTGCAACCCCATGGACTGTAGTCCGCCAGGCTCCTCTGTCCATGGGATTCTCCAGGCAGGAGTACTGGTGTAAACAGCCATTTTCTTCTCCAGGGGATTTTCCCGACCCAGGGATCGAACCTACATCCTCTGTGTTGACAGGCATCCCCTGAGAAGCCCAGTGGAATTCTTTAGGGAGCCATCACTCAGCCTACCACAATCCTGATCTAACCTTACCTACACTGTGATTTATAGGCACCTTCTTAAAGAGATGGAGCAAAGATAAACCTCTGATGGTGGAGCCATAATTACAGTCTGAGTGTCCTGGTCTGGTACTGAAGATAGGGCTGGATCGGCAGTGGAAAGTTTGGATGACACTCCGACACCTGGAGTAGGTTGGCCCGGAGAGCAACCACTCTGGGAGCTGCGTGTATTCGTACCCCGATGCCCTACAGGAAAGGCAGCCTCCAAATTGCTTCAGCTCCTCTTCTCCTAACCTGGAGGTGCCTCACACCCTTCCCTCCTCCACACTCAAGCACTCTTTCTTTGTTCCTAAGAGAAAGGCTTAGAAGTGACTCGTTTTGTAGCCTTTCTGCTCTCTGGGCACCGTGAGGTCCCCTGGAAATGAAAGGATTGAGAGCAACCAGTTTACTTTTCCTCAAGTGCCCAAACACTAAGGGGAAACCCACACCGGGAAGACACTCTCTCCTCTTTGTCAGATACAAAAGGACGGAGCAGTAAATGCACACTTCTCCCCTCGCTGGGCCCCCACTGGGCTAATTCTTGAGTGTTTGTCTTATTCTTAGCAACAAAGCCAGTTTCTCGAATCTTGTGGTTTTATTTTCTGGCTTTGCTCCCCTCTTTTCTGGGATGGCCCTAATCCCTGGGCCTCAGCATCCCCATCATGTAATTAAATGGGTTACACTCAGGTGATCATAGATGGGGAAGACTGTGTACTTACAGCCTTCCAGTGCGACTCCCTCATTGTGCAGATTAGGAGACTGAGGCTCAGAGGAGGGAAGTGGCTTGGCAGGGGTCACCCAGGGGTTGTGTGTTAAGTTTCTGTGTGTCTTTTATTATTTTCTTCTTTTCAAAAAATATTTTTTATTGGTTGCACTGGGTCTTGGTTGGGACACGTGGCATCTAGTTGCCAGACCCCTGGATTGGGAGCCTGGAGTCCTAGCCACTGGACCACAAGGAGGTCCAGTTTCTATGTGTCTTTGTCCTGTCTCCTCAGTAACTCCATGGCAGGGGCTATGTTTTGCCTGCTTTTTGAGTCCCTTCAGGGACCCAGGTCCAGAGTAGGGTTTGTAGACACTGGCTGATTTGGGAGGACTGATGGATGGGACACCACACTGGTTGGAGAAAAGTTGTCAAGAGTGAGCCATGTGAAACTGGCCCATGTAGACAAGTGTGGGGGTGCCAGGGAGCCGCTCACCAGCTAGGTGATGGTGGACAAGTTTCTTGACTTTTCTAAGCCTCCATTTTTTTCAATTATGAAATGCAGATGATAATTCTTACTCCACGTGGTTGGAAGAGTTAATAAGATTTAATAAGCCCGATACACTCAATTGTTGTTTAGTCACACTCAGTTGTTGCGGTTTATTGCTAAGCCAGGGGCTTACCAGGTGATGCTAGTGGTAAAGAACCTGCCTGCCAATGCAGGAGATGTAAGAGATGCAGGTTTGATCCCNGTGGTTGGAAGAGTTAATAAGATTTAATAAGCCCGATACACTCAATTGTTGTTTAGTCACACTCAGTTGTTGCGGTTTATTGCTAAGCCAGGGGCTTACCAGGTGATGCTAGTGGTAAAGAACCTGCCTGCCAATGCAGGAGATGTAAGAGATGCAGGTTTGATCCCTGGGTCAGGAAGATGCCCTGGAGAAGGACATGACAACCCTCTCCAGTATTCTAGCCTGGAGAATCCCATGGACAGAGGAACCTAGAAGGCTACACCCCATCGGGTCACAAAGTGACTGAAGAGACTTAGCACAAATGCATCGCTAAGCTATGTTGACTCTCTGTGACCCAGTGGACTGTAGTCTGCCAGGCTCCTCTGTCCATGGGATTCTCCAGGCAAGAATACTGGAGTGGGTTGCCATTTCCACCTCCAGGGGATCTTCCTGACCCAAGGATCGACCCGGGTCTCCTGCAACGGCAGGCAGATTCTTTATCGCGGAGCCACCAGGGAAGCGGAGAAATGGAATAATTCCTGCTAAATCAGTACATGAAGTATGTCACTGCTGCTGCTATTGCTAAGTCGCTTCAGTTGTATCTGACTCTGTGTGACCCCATAGACGGCAGCTCACTAGGCTCCACTGTCTCTGGGATTCTCCAGGGAAGACTACTGGAGTGAGTTGCCATTTCCTTCTCCAAGGCATGAAAGTGAAAAGCGAAAGTGAAGTTGTTCACTTGTGCCCGACTCTTAGCGACCCCATGGACTGCAGCCTACCAGGCTCCTCCGTCCATGGGATTTTCCAGGCAAGAGTACAGTCATCAGCAACTGCAGCCACCATGGATGGTGAGCTGGTGAGCCCAGAGGGAACTCAGAAAGGAAAGAATACCTGCCATCTAGCCATCATCAAACTGCAGCCACAGCGAGCCCCGAGGAAACGCGGGATTCTGGCCCCAGATAACTAAGGCATATTTCAAAAGAATGATCTCAATGAACCCAGACTCTTGCATCTTCCCATACATAGAAAAGCACTCAGTTCCTTAACTTGGGTTATCTGGTTTTCTTTAACTAGCAATAATCTTTTGATGTTCAGATTACCTGCCCTTTGTTGCGAAACTTCTTTATATAACTTGGCTCCCCCTCGCCTTCCCTCCTCCAACTCATCTCCTCGAGCAGTTCTCTCAGGGTTACTTGAGATGCTGTCTCCTGGGCTCAAGTCATAAAAATTCCCACTGGATAAACATAACTCTCAATTTTTAGGTTGTGAGTGTTTTTAAGTTTAAAGTTGTTCACTGGAGCTTTATGAACTTTTATTATGAAGCTTCAGTTTCATCGTGTCAGTACCATTGTGGGGGCTGTAATAGGAAAGAAACTATGA
The DNA here is from genome assembly GCA_006410875.1 of Neotragus pygmaeus. Taxonomy (NCBI): domain Eukaryota; kingdom Metazoa; phylum Chordata; class Mammalia; order Artiodactyla; family Bovidae; genus Neotragus; species Neotragus pygmaeus. The sequence goes on along the minus strand of SJYV01016343.1, from coordinate 267,911 downwards.
TACACAAACACACACACACACACACANAGGGAAGCGGAGAAATGGAATAATTCCTGCTAAATCAGTACATGAAGTATGTCACTGCTGCTGCTATTGCTAAGTCGCTTCAGTTGTATCTGACTCTGTGTGACCCCATAGACGGCAGCTCACTAGGCTCCACTGTCTCTGGGATTCTCCAGGGAAGACTACTGGAGTGAGTTGCCATTTCCTTCTCCAAGGCATGAAAGTGAAAAGCGAAAGTGAAGTTGTTCACTTGTGCCCGACTCTTAGCGACCCCATGGACTGCAGCCTACCAGGCTCCTCCGTCCATGGGATTTTCCAGGCAAGAGTACAGTCATCAGCAACTGCAGCCACCATGGATGGTGAGCTGGTGAGCCCAGAGGGAACTCAGAAAGGAAAGAATACCTGCCATCTAGCCATCATCAAACTGCAGCCACAGCGAGCCCCGAGGAAACGCGGGATTCTGGCCCCAGATAACTAAGGCATATTTCAAAAGAATGATCTCAATGAACCCAGACTCTTGCATCTTCCCATACATAGAAAAGCACTCAGTTCCTTAACTTGGGTTATCTGGTTTTCTTTAACTAGCAATAATCTTTTGATGTTCAGATTACCTGCCCTTTGTTGCGAAACTTCTTTATATAACTTGGCTCCCCCTCGCCTTCCCTCCTCCAACTCATCTCCTCGAGCAGTTCTCTCAGGGTTACTTGAGATGCTGTCTCCTGGGCTCAAGTCATAAAAATTCCCACTGGATAAACATAACTCTCAATTTTTAGGTTGTGAGTGTTTTTAAGTTTAAAGTTGTTCACTGGAGCTTTATGAACTTTTATTATGAAGCTTCAGTTTCATCGTGTCAGTACCATTGTGGGGGCTGTAATAGGAAAGAAACTATGATACACAAACACACACACACACACACACAGGCTACTGAAATTGCTGCCTCTGATCTCAGGAAGTTGGAGGAGGAAGGATGACTGGAGAAGGACATAAGAAAGGAAAGCCGTCACCAGTGAAAATAGTGGGGTGGCCCTTGCAGGAGGAGGAGAGACAGTTTAGCTGAGAGCACTGGCTGGGTGTTCAGCCTGCATAGAGATGTTGGTTAAGGGCATGGACTGGGAGTAGCATTAATAACCAAATGGATTCGCCCTTCAGTAGCCGTGTGACCTTAAGGAGATGGCCTCCTCTCTCTGAATCTCCTGAGATCAGGAGTGAGGATTTGTTATTGTTGTTTAGACACTAAGTTGTGTTCGACTCTTTGTGACCCCATGGACTGTAGCCCACCAGGCCCCTCTGTGCATGGGATTTCCCAGGCAAAAATACTGGAGTGGGTTTTCTTTTCTTTCTCCAGGGGATCTTCCTGACAGAGATCGAAATCGCGTCTCCCGCTTGGCAGGCAGATTCTTTACTACTGAGCCACCAGGGCAGCCCCAAATGAGGGTACCTGTCCACATCTCTCAAGGTGGGTACAGACCTCGCTGTGGGTTCACTAAAATGTTCTACGTGATGTGACTGCTGTGTCGAAGGAACTCGGTAAGGAAGGAACACCATCCATTAGCATCAGCATGGTTCCAGAAAGTGCCCTAGAGGAAGGAGGAAGAGCAGGGGAGGGTGATAATGATGGAAGGGGGATTTTTCTGGTTGGAGCAGGCTGGGGAATGAGTGATAGATGGCACCCTCCCCATCTCTGAGGATTTCAGGCAGTTGCGGGAGAGACCCACATCCTGGGCTGGACCTTCATGGCCCAGGCTGTGTGTGGCTGGGAGAGAGTGTGTACCATCTGGCAATGAGAGGCTGGGGCCAGGGAGCCCCTGCTCTGGGGGTGGGGTCTCGGGCTCTTGGAATAAGGACAGCAGATTATTACTTTTGTCTCCACCCAACTCCGGGAGACACCCAGAAAGAGATATGCTCAGTTGTCAGTCTTCCTCCCCTAGAGCAGATACTTTTTGTTTTAAAATAGTTGGGTTTTTTAATTTTTTAAATATTTGCACACATAATACATGCTTTTATTTGGAAAGCATATAAAAGTCAAGATAATAGTCTCACCACCCAAAATGATCATCTCCTATATTCTAGATTGTTAGTGCTTTATTTTTTGCTTTGTAAAAAATTATCTAGTTGTAATAAGAATATAATTTTATCCTACTTTCTCACTGAATATTACTTCATAATCTTTTGTGATGGTAGACTTTATATACACGATTTAAAAGTCTGCCTTTGACCACATGTATTTAACTTATCCATTGAAAGTTGTTTCATTTGGATCCATTATGAAATTAGCAGTTAGTTTGGGATTAACACACACACTACTATATATAAAATAGATAAACAAAGACCTACTCTATAGCAAGAGAACCATACTAAATATTTTGTAATACCCTATAAGGGAAAATAATCTGAAAAAAAAATATATATATATATATATTCATCTGAATCACTTTGCTGGACATCTGAAAGTTAATAACACATTGTAAATCAACTATACTCCAATTTTTAAAAAGTGCTGTGGGAAAAAGAAGTCTGCCTTTGATTTCTGATAGATGATAAGTTCTCATCTAATGTAGCTAATCACTTTTACATTATTAGGCTGTTTCCAATTTTACACTATTATGAAAAAAATAATATTAACATGTTTGAATACAGTATATTCTGTAATTTAAATTATTTCCTTAGACTGAATCCCCAAAATGGAATTAGTATAGTTCAAATGCATAAATGGTTATGACTTTTTATATGTATATTAGGCCTATCAAAATGTTTTCTGGTTTTATTCTTCCAGAATATATAATATATACATATATAAAAATGTTAAAATGTAGAGCTAAGTAAAATGAATGGGAAAAATAATAATCTTAACACCCCGAATCACCTCTTTTGACATTTCCATATACTTCCCTCCACATTATTCTGGGATAATTTTGTATACATAAATCATATTTTTCATTTACTTTCACTTATTTCTTTACATCTTTAAAAGTGCTTCTGGGGATTTCCTGGTGGTTCAGTGTTAAGACTCCGTGCTTCCANCTATTATGAAAAAAATAATATTAACATGTTTGAATACAGTATATTCTGTAATTTAAATTATTTCCTTAGACTGAATCCCCAAAATGGAATTAGTATAGTTAAAATGCATAAATGGTTATGACTTTTTATATGTATATTAGGCCTATCAAAATGTTTTCTGGTTTTATTCTTCCAGAATATATAATATATACATATATAAAAATGTTAAAATGTAGAGCTAAGTAAAATGAATGGGAAAAATAATAATCTTAACACCCCGAATCACCTCTTTTGACATTTCCATATACTTCCCTCCACATTATTCTGGGATAATTTTGTATACATAAATCATATTTTTCATTTACTTTCACTTATTTCTTTACATCTTTAAAAGTGCTTCTGGGGATTTCCTGGTGGTTCAGTGTTAAGACTCCGTGCTTCCAATGCAGAGGGTGTGGGTTCAGTCCCTGGTCAGGGAACTAGGATTCCACATGCTACACAGTGCAGCCAAAAGATTTTAAAATGAAAATAAATAATTAAAATAAAAATCCTTCTAAAACACGATTTTTAGTTACTGCAAAGTGGCCCATTTTTCACAACGGCCCACTGTGTCTGTATCATAGTTTATATCTTATTGGTGGTTATTGGGATTCCCCCCCCACCCCCGGTGCTTCATTATTATAAATGACACTGGAGCAGATGCCAAAAGGCCACTACTTTCATGAGGAAGACCCCATCCCAGTGGGAGTCACAGAACTATGAACTGGACAGATCTACTGTACCTCAAGGGGTTCACTCCTCCAGCACCCTGTAACTGGATCCAGAGTCACTCATATCCCCATTTTACAGGTGAGATACAGTACGCTCAAGAGAATTTCAGTGTCTAGTGCAAGTTCATAGACCTAGTAGGTATCAGAGATAAGAATGAAGATATAAAAATCCAAAAGCCTTGATGCTGCTTCCACATGTGATACAACTGGATTGTTTTCCTTCTGAAAACATTCTTCTTTTTCGTGTTATTTAAAAACTAGGTGTGCATAAGACACATGGGCTACAGTCCATAGGGTTGCAAAGAGTCAGACATGACAGGAAATAAGCAACAACAGTATATATACAGCTGATTCATTTTGCTGTACAGCAGACACTGATACAACATTATAAAGCAACTGTACTCTAATAAAAATTAGTTAAAAACAAGAAAAGAGGATAAGGGAGACTTTATTCAAGGGGAATACTACAAGGGGCCTTGATAGTAGAGGAGCAACATTGGGCTCAACTTCAAATACAACAAGGGCCAGTGGAGATTTACAGCCAAGGAATGGAGTCATCCGATGGAAAATTACTAAGAAGAAACTTCAGGGATAAGGGGGCCTCTGCCTAAACCAACTCGACAGGATTTTTGCTACAGGCAGGCCAGGGTGGTAAGATACTGAGTGTGGGGGATAAGGAATTTGCTCAGAAATCAAGGAAATGTGATTTTCACTAAACTGACACAGCAGAATTCTTGCTAAGTCTAGACTAAGCAGAGATGAACACAGAAGTCCAAAAGTCAGGGCCTGGTTGAGAAGAGGGTTCACAGGAACCAGACTAGAATTAGGTCAAGGGGTAAATCTTTGTCAGGGTCCAAACCAAAATTATGCTTGGGACTTGCCTGGTGGTCCAGTGGTTAAGACTTTGCTTTTCAGTGCAGGGGATGCTGGTTTGATCCCTGGTCCCAAGGCCACATGCTTTGTGGCCAAAAAACCAAAGCATGAAACAGAAGCAACATTGTAACAAATTCAATAAAGACTTTAAAACCAAAGTAATTGTGCTCATGTGGGCCTCCAAATTGGGCCACATTTTTAGAGGGATAGTGACCAGTTTGAGGGCACAGAGAGAAAGGTGACCTGGATGATAAAAGGTCTGGGAAACATGACATGATTTCTTTCAAAAACCATTCATTTAGTTCCTACTATGTCCCAATTGAAGGGTACAGACAATAAGAATTAAATTCCTGTTCCAAAGCGCTTTATATTCTGGTGGATGTGAATATAGAGAAAGACTGAAAATAAGATAGCTTATGAAAAAAATTAGCAATATAATTACAGTATGACAAACACTGAAATATATGGGGAATGTGGAGTGTTGCATATAATCTCCAGAGCAGTCTATGAGGTAGAGGAGAATCAAGAGTTTGGGGGGACTTCCCTGGTAGTTCTTTGGTGACGACTGTGCTCCCAAGGCAGGAGGCAAAAGTTTGATCCCTGGTCAGGGAACTAAGGCCCCATGTGCCACACAGTGTACCCCCGCCCCCCAAGAAAGAGTGTGGCATATCACAGAAACAGAGACTTAGGACATGAGGGAAAGACTGATTGTGTTGAGTGCAGCTGGGAGGAAAAGGAAGATGAGAACCGAGAAGCGACTGCAGAATTCGGCAGGATGGATGTTGTTTGTGACCAGAACACAAGAGCAGCTTTCAGTGAAGTGCTCAAAATGGAAAGCCAGGTAGGAAAAGCTTTCAGAGAGAATGAGATGTGATAAAGCAGAAACAACTTTCTCCCAAAGTTTGGCCATGAACAGGGAGCAGAGGATGGAATGATACGCATAGAGTCAAGGAAGGATATACAGTGGACCCTTGAACAACATGCGTTTGACCTGTGTGGGTCCAATTACATGGGATACTTTTCAATAAGAATTTTCAATAAGTAAATATTACAGTACTACACAATCCCCAGTTGGCTGAATCCAAGATACGAAGGAAGTATGGATATCAAGCACTGATTGTAAATTATACTCGGATTTTTGAATGCAAAGATGGTCCACACCCTTAGCCCCCATGTTGTTCGAGGATCAACTATATTTTAAAAGATGGGAAGACAATTGTATGCTTATGGGAAAGATCCAATAGAGGAAGGGGAAGCGATGATCAAGAGCGAGGGAAGATTGATAAACTCAGGCATACAGTCTGTGAGATGGTAAGTGGAGATGGGTCCAGAGCATAGGTGGAGGACTTGGCCTTTGATTCGAGCAAAGAGATTTAGAATACTTGTAAGGACAGCATAGTAACTGGAAAGAAACCAGAAAATATGAGTTTAGCTCCCAATAGGTCTGTAGATTTGGTGATAGGAAGATGTCAAATGCTTCCCTTTCCCTAGTGAAGTATGAGACTGAAGTTGAGCAGAACAGACCACAGGTTTGAGAAGATAGAAAATGAAATGACGTGGAATAAATTCCTTGGAATATGAGAATATATGTTGACTGGGGAAAGTTAGCAGGATTGTTGGGCAGAGTGGGGTGCCCATCTGAGGTCTGTGCAAGCCTCAGACATCGGCTCTTACTAAGTTAAGTAAAAAAATCTGTTGGAAGAATGAGAGTTCACGTGGTCCTAGAAAAAAGAAGGGCTAGAGCACCAGGGACTAGCTTAGCACTGGGGAATCTCAAGAGCAAGAACACACGGACGGCAATTGTAGAATGCAACAATTGGGATAAATAAGTTCCATTCTCCCCACATTGAAATCCCAAAGAGAGAGCATCTGATTGGCCAGATGGAAACCAAGAACAATGATTTAATAAAAGTCTTATCAAGACTGTTCAGTGAGGGACAGCTACTTTGTCCAGGAAATCTCTGATGTGATTACACAAAGAAGAGGGAGAGGATGCTGGACAGACAAAAGCCAGGTGACTACTATGTGGTCATGAATTCAAGTGAAACCAGTCAGTAGGACTATGTGTTTTCTCCAGCAAATATTCAGCATCTCTGGGGCGAGCTCAGAGAAAGTGGGTCATTGGGACTGAGTTAAGTAAACACTGTGGAATAGGAGCTTATTACAGTAATTAGACCTTACACAACCGTAGGAGGAGCTGGGGAAGAAATGTCCAAATTTGGAGCTGAAGGATGAGAGAAAAGCCACTAACCAGCTCTGGCTCTGGTGACATGTAGACATAGGCAGGCTTTCTGTAAGCTAACCACATCCAGCTTCTGTAGTCAGATTACAAAGGGGCCTGAGATAGAAGTCCATACACAATTGTTGGTTCTCTGTGGCTACAGCTTTGGAGTTCACACCAATGTGTCCTGGGTGTCCTGGCGTCACTGCTGGACATCAGGGCCAGCAGGTGGGAAGAAGAGACCCAGAGCGAGCCTCTGGCACTCTCGTGTCTGCCTCTAACCGACAACTGCCTTCAGGGTGTTACAACAGCTCTTTGACTTTGCCTCCCAGTTCTTACATAGCTTTGCTTTTGATCAGCTCTAATTCTGAACTGTTCAAAAGGATTCTGGGAAACATAGTTTCCAGTGTAAATAATGCAAAAACACATATAAAATAATGTAAATATTCAGTTCAGTTCAGTCACTCAGTCATGTCCGACTCTTTGCGACCCCATGAATCGCAGCACGCCAGGCCTCCCTGTCCATCACCAACTCCCGGAGTTCACTCAGACTCACATCCATCGAGTCAGTGATGCCATCCAGCCATTTCATCCTTGGTCGTCCCCTTCTCCTCCTGCCCCCAATCCCTCCCAGCATCAGAGTCTTTTCCAGTGAGTCAACTCTTCGCATGAGATGGCCAAAGTCCTGGAGTTATAAAATATTATTATTAAAAATGAATGATATTATAATGTAATTAAACAATAAAATCAATATTATATTAGTAAAAACCATTTAAACAATATAATTTTATAATGATAAAAATAATATAAAAACCCATATGAAAATACAGCAGAGTAAGGATAATAGAAAACAAGAGAGACAAAAGATTTAGTGTATTTTCAGGGGAGTTACTATCATAATGGACCATAGAATATGGTCCCCAGGATCCAGAATATGGGGACCACGGGAATTGGCAGTGAGACGCTCAAAGAATTATTGCATTAGAGGTCCTAGAGCTGCTAGCTGTAAGGGTAGAAGGTGATAGTGCACTATGAATCTGAGGTCTGGGATGTGTTCTGATTACTGGTGACTGGGAGGTCTAAGGTGACTGAGGCAATGGAGACCAGAGAATTGGAAGAATCACTCATGTGGAAGTTGAGGTCGCTGAAAATGGGGGCCAGGAGGGGAGCAAAGAGAAAGTCCCTGAGCGAGCCTGGAGCTGAAGCCCTGTGAGTGCGTGGCGGTGACGGCAAGCTGCCAGGCACAGCAGTTAGAACTGGTGGAGACTGAGCCTGAAAGAACCGGAGAGTTTCAAGCAGAAAAAAAGAGAAGAGGTTTTTAAATGGCGACAGAAAGCAAGGAGAGCTCCTGTTCAGTTCATGCCCTGAGGTACCTGATGATGAGGAGGGGTGGAATGGACTGTCCTCTGAGAGCATTGTGGGGGATGGGGAGTGGGGACTAGGGATAGGAGGGAGAGCCACATTTCACCAATGAAAGGAGGCAGAAGAGGCATTCAGGGAAGAGGTGAGGATACAGGGGACCGTGCGCAGCACTCAACATGTGTTCTAAGAGGGCACAATGAAATGTATCCCCAGAGGGGATGGGTGAGTCAGGTTAGTTGTAATTATATTATAGCTTTTCAGTTGCAAATATCAGATATCCAACTCAAACCAGATTAATTTAATTAATGAAGATTAATTTAATTAATTAATTAAGAGAATTTATTTGCTCATATACAGGCAGACCTCAGAGATACTGCGGGTTCAATTTCAGACCATTGCAATAAACTGAATATTGCAATAAAGTCAGTGACATGAACTTTTTTGGTTTCGGGGTGTAAAAGTTGTGTTTTTACAACATACAAGCTGTATAGTATATAGTGTCTATACACTATACTGTAGTCTATTAAGTGTGCAATAATATCACTGTAAAAGAAAGCAGAGTACGCACTCTTAAAATGTGCGTGTGTTCTCAGTTGCTTCAGTCGTGTCCAACTCTTCGCAACCTCATGGGCTGTAGACTGCCAGGCTCCTCTCCATGGAATTCTCCAGGCAACAATACTGGAGTGGGTTGCCATGCCCTTCTTAAGGGGATCTTCCCAGCCCAGGAAATGAATCTGTGTCTCCTGAACCTCCTGAATTGGAGGCAGATTCTTTACCACTGGGAAACCCTAATTTAAAATACTTTATTGCTAAGAAAATACTAACTGAGTTGTCATTTTGCTGGTAGAGACCCCGTTGTTAACGGCTGTTAACCGATCACGGTGGTGGTTGCTGGGGGAAGGGGGTGGGGGTAATCGTGACTATTTCATTAAGAACAAGACCACATGAAGTGTGCCACATCGACTGATTCTTCCTTTCACAAATGATTTTCTGTAGCATGTAATGCTGTTTGATAGCATTTTCTCACAAGTCTTTCAAAATTGGAGTCAATTGTCTCAAACCCGGCTGCTGCTTTATCAACTAAGCTTATGTAATGTTCTCAGTCCTTTGTTATCATTTCAAAAACCATGGCATCTTCCCCAGGGGTAGATTCCATCTCAAGAAACTACTTTCTTCACTCATTGATAAGCAACTTGTTATCCATTAAAGTTTTTTCATGAGATTGCAGCAATTTAGTCCCATCTTCAGGCTTCATTTCTCATTCTCCTGCTATTTCCACCACCTTGGCAGTTACTTTGCTATGGAAGTCTTGAGCCCCTCAAAGTTATCCATGAGGTTTGGAATCAGCTTATTCCAAACACTTGTTAATGTTGATATTTTGCCCTTGTCTCATGAGTCATAATTTCTTTCTTTCTTTCTTATGTGGACCATTTAAAAAGTCTTCATTGAATTTGTTATAATATTGCTTTGCCTTATGCTTTGGTTTTTGGTCTACAAGCATGTGGGATCTCAGCCTCCCAACCAGGGACTGAACCCACATGCCCTGCATTTTTGAAGGTGAAGTCTGAACCACTGGACAGCAAGGGAAGTCCCCATAATGTCCTCCTGAAGGGCATCTAGAATGGGAAATCCTCTCTAGAAGGTTTTCAATTGCCTTTGCCCAGATCCATCAGAGGAATCACTCTCTACAGCAGTGATAGCTTTTCAACATCTATTTCTTAAATAATAAGACTTGAAAGTCAAAATGAACCCTTGATTCTTGGGCTACAGAATGAATACTGTATTAGCAGGACTAGAAGCAACACTCATCTCATTGTCCACCTCCATCACAGCTCTTGAGAGACTAGGTGCGTTGACAGTAAGCAGTAACATTTTCCTGAGCAGTAGGTCTCGACAGTGGGCTTAGAGTTTTCCGTCAACCATGTTGTACACAGATGTGCTGTCATCCTGGCTTTGTTGTTCCATTTATAGTGCACAGGCGGAGTCAGTTTAGCAATTTTTTTGGAATGGTCAGTGAGCAATGGCTTCAGCTTAATGTCACCAGCTGCGTTAGCCCCTAACAAGAGAGTCAGCTTGTCCTTTGAAGCTTAGGAACCAGGCACTGACTTCTCCTCTCTAGCCTTGAGAATCCCAGATGACATCTTCTTCCCATACGGGCCTGTTTTGACTACAAGGATAATCTGTTGTTTAATGGCGCCACCTTCATTAGTCATCTTAGCTAGGTCTTCTGGATAACTCGCTGTAGCTTCTACACAAGCCCTAGCTGCATCATCTTGTACTTTTGTGCTATGAAAACAGCTTCTTTTCTTAAACCTCATAAGCCAACCTCTGCCAGCTTCGAGCTTTTCTTCTGCAGCCTCCTTACCTCTCAACCTTTACAGAACTGAAGAGAACTGAGGCCTTGCTCTGGACTGCTGTCGTTGTTCAGTCGCTAAGTCATATCTGACTCTCCATGACCCCATGGACTGCAGCTCGCCAGGCTTCCGTGTCCTTCACCATCTCCCAGAATTTGCTGCAACTCATGCTGTAGATTAGACCCTGGTTAAGGGAATGTTGTGGCTGGTTTGATCATCTCTCCAGACTATTGAAACTCTCTCCATACCAGCAATAAGACTGTTTTGCGCTCCTATCATTCATATATTCAGTGAAATACCAGTTTTAATTTCCTTCAAGAACCTTTCCTTTGCATTCACAGCTTGCCTAAGTGTTTGGCCAAAAGGTCTGGTTTTCATCCTGTCTTGGCTTTCACTATACCTTCCTCACTAAGCTTAATCATTTCTAGCCCTTAATTTAAAGAAACATGCAATACTTTCCCCTTGAATGCTTAGAGGCCATTGTAGAGTTACTGACTGGCCTAATTTGAATATAGTTATGTCTCAGGGAATAGGGAGACTTGAAGAGGGTGGGGTGAGCAAGAGAGGGTGAGAGACAGATGGGGGAGGTTGGATAGAAGAAGGAAATAAAGAAAAGGAGAGAGATATGAGCGAACAGCCAGGCGGTGAAGCAATTATACCATACTCAACCATTATCCCTGCTAGCTTGGCAGTAAAGAACCCAATTGCAGTGCCGAAGACGTGGGTTCAATCCCTAGATCGGGATGATCCCCTAGAGAAGGAAATGGCAACCCACTCCAGTATTCTTGCCTGGGGAATCCCACAGACAGAGGAGCCTGGCGGGCCATGGGGTCGCAGAGAGTCGGACACAACTGAGCAACTGAACACACACACACAACCTTTACTGATTAAGTTCACGGTCTTCTGTGAGTCTGGTGCATCCCTTCAGTCTGTCAGCTTCTCTACCCTCCGTGTTGGCTCTATTCCCAGGCAGCCTCTCCCCAACCAGTGAGCAGATGGCTGCCCAGCATCTCCAGCTGGATGTGGTCCTCACCGCCTGCTTCTTCCCTTCCACCCAGTGAAATCCAACCTCAGCCATACATGATGGTTAACATGGGGGCGTCTCTAAGTGGCCATGGTCCTGGGTCCACTGCCCACCCCTGGTAGAGAGAACCCACCAGAACCTCATGTTGGTGAGTAATGGAATGGTTCTTCAGAGGAAGACTGTGATGCTGTCATCAAGAGGAGAAGGACAGGGTACTTGATGGCAAAACATGGGCTGTTCACATGTTGTTTAGTCACTCAGTCGTGTCTGACTCTTTGTGACCTCACAGACTGTATTCCACCAGGTTTCTCTGTCCATGGGATTACCCAGGCCACAATACTGGAGTGGGTTGACATTTACTCCTCCAGGGGATCTTTCTGACCCAGTGATGGAACCCACGTCTCCTGCATTGGCAGGCAAATTTTTACCACTGAGCCCCCGGGGAACTCACCAGGCTGTCTACATGGGTACCTACATAGCAGGATGCAGCTAGGGTCAGGTTGATGCTGAATCACTGCAGAGGCTGGGATTTGGACTTCTCGTGACCCCTGAGGAAACCAAGGATATGAGGCATGATGGGGTTGGCACTGATAACTTCTTAGGGGAAGTGGGCACTCTTCTTGTTAGCCTGGAGCACTAGAATGGGAACTTGGGCATGGCGCCACCTAGTGCTGTGTCAAGGCATAGCAGGGGAAACCAAGCACAAAATGGCCTCCCTGTAGAGGCCTGCCCCTTCAACTCCAGGGAGTCGGTGGTCTAGGAGATGTAGAGGGTCATTTGCAAATGTCTGAGAGCAGTGGAGAGAAAAAGTTAAGGCCCATGGGATTGACAGCGGTTCTTGACAAGTTGCAGAACTCACCTCTGAAAGAGGAGGCAAGGTAATCTACATGGCTCCAGAGCAAAATCAACAGCTGTGTGTGAGAGCTAGAGGAAAGTTTTGAGCTAATAATTACAAGCAGACCTGTCTAATGAAGAAGTGGCTTTCTTCCAAGGCAGCGAGTTCCCTGTGCCTAGAACTGTTTAAGTAGTGATTTGAATGCTTCTAGTCAGAGATAGTTTTCTGTGATTGTGGTTTCGGTCTGTCTGCCCTCTAATGCACCTCTCAGCACCTACCATCTTACTGGGGTTTCTCTGACCTTGGATGTGGGGTATCTCCTCTCAGCCGCTCACACAAGAACACAAGAGAAGACTTTACACGTGGATAACACCAGATGCTCAACACAGAAATCGGATTGATTATATTCTTTGCAGCCAAAGATGGAGAAGCTCTGTACAGTCAGCAAAAACAAGACTGGGAGCTGACTATGGCTCAGATCATGAACTCCTTATTGCCAAATTCAGACTTAAATTGAAGAAAGTAGGGAAAACCACTAGACCATTTAGGTATGATCTAAATCAAATCCCTTACGATTATAAAGTGAAAGTGAGAAATAGATTTAAGGGACTAGATCTGATAGACAGAGTGCCTGATGAACTATGGACAGAGGTTTGTGACATTGCACAAGAGACAGGAATCAAGATCATCCCCAAGAAAAAGAAATGCAAAAAAGCAAAATGGTTGTCAGAGGAGGCCTTACAAATAGCTGTGAAAAGAAGAGAAGCCAAAAGCAAAGGAGAAGAGGAAAGATATACCCATTTCAACGCAGAGTTCCAAAGAATAGAAAGGAGAGAAAAGAAAGCCTTCCTCAGTGATCAATGCAAAGAAATGGAGGGAAACAATAGAATGGAAAGAGTAGAGATCTCTTCAAGAAAATTAGAGATACCAAAGGAACATTTCATGCAACTCATGGGCTCGATAAAGGACAGAAATGGTAGGGACCTAACAGAAGCAGAAGATATTAAGAAGAGATGGCAAGAATACATGGAAGACCTGTACAAAAAAGATCTTCACAACCCAGATAATCATGATGGTGTGATCACTCACCTAGAGCCAGACACCCTGGAATGTGAAGTCAAGTGGGCCTTAGNTACTCAAAATATGCCAGCAAATTTGGAAAACTCAGCAGTGGCCACAGGACTGGAAAAGGTCAGTTTTCATTCCAATCCCAAAGAAAGGCAATGCCAAAGAATGTTCAAACTACTGAACAACTGTACTCATTTCACATGCTAGCAAAGTAATGCTCAAAAGTCTCCAAGCTAGACTTCAACAGTACATGAACCTTGAACTTCCAGATGTTCAAGATGGATTTTAAAAAGGCAGAGGAACCAGAGATCAAATTGTCAACATGTACTGGATTATCAAAAAAGCAAGAAAATCCTAGAGAAAAATCTACTTCTGCTTCATTGACTCTGCTAAAGCCCTTGACTGTGTGGATCACAACAAACTGGAAAATTCTGAAAGAGATGGGAATACTAGACTACCTTACCCACCTCCTCAGAAATCTGTATGCAGGACAAGAAGCAACGGTAAGAATAGGACATGCAACAACGGACTGGTTCTAAATTGGGAAAGAAGTACTCAAGGCTATATATTGTCACCCTGTTTATTTAACTTACATGTAGAGCACATCATGCAAAATGCTGGGCTGGATGAAGCACAAGCTGGAATCAAGACTGACAGGAGAAAGTATTAATAACCTCAGATGTGTACATGACATCACCCTTATGGCAAGACAGCAAAGAGGAACTAAAGAACCTCTTGAGGAAGGTGAAAGAGGAGAGTGAAAAAGCTGGCTTAAAACTCAACATTCAAAACACTATGATCATGGCCTCTGGTCCCATCACTTCATGGCAAATAGATGGGGAAACAATGGAAACAGTGAGAGACTTTATTTTCTTGNCAAGGCTATATATTGTCACCCTGTTTATTTAACTTACATGTAGAGCACATCATGCAAAATGCTGGGCTGGATGAAGCACAAGCTGGAATCAAGACTGACAGGAGAAAGTATTAATAACCTCAGATGTGTACATGACATCACCCTTATGGCAAGACAGCAAAGAGGAACTAAAGAACCTCTTGAGGAAGGTGAAAGAGGAGAGTGAAAAAGCTGGCTTAAAACTCAACATTCAAAACACTATGATCATGGCCTCTGGTCCCATCACTTCATGGCAAATAGATGGGGAAACAATGGAAACAGTGAGAGACTTTATTTTCTTGGGTTCCAAAATCACTGCAGATGGTGACTGAAGCCATGAAATTAAAAGACACTTGCTTCTTGGAAGAAAAGCTATGACCAACCTAGACAGCACATTAAAAAGCAGAGACATTACTTTGCCAACAAAGGTCCATAGAGTCAGAGAGATGGTTTTTCCAGTATGGATGTGAGAGTGGGACCATATAGAAAGCTGAGCACCAAAGAATTGATGCTTTTGAACTGTGGTGTTGGAGAAGACTCTTGAGAGTCCCTTGGACTGCAAGGATATCAAGCCAGTCCATCCTAAAGGATATCAGTCCTGATTATTCATTGGAAGGATTGATGTTGAAGCTGAAACTCCAATACTTTGGCCACCTGATGTGATGTACTGACTAGTTAGAAAAGACCTTGATGCTGGGAAAGGCAGAAGAAGAAGGCAATGACAGAGGATGAGATGGTTGGATGGCATCACTGACTCAATGGACATGAGTTTGAGCAAACTCTGGGAGTTAGTGAAGGAAAGGGAAGCCTGGCATGCTGCAGTCCATGGGATCGCAAAGAGTCAGATACAACTGAGCCACTAAACTGAACTGATTCTTAATGAATATTAGCAAAAATAAGAATAGTAGAGTAATTCTTGAATCCACTAAACAGTATCTATGAAAAACCTACAGGTAACATCATACTCGGGCTTCCCAGGTGGCACTAGTGGTAAAGTACTGCCTGCCAATGCAAGAGACATGAGAGACAGGGTTTGATCTCTGGGTCAGAAAGATTCCCTGGAAGAGGGCATGGCAACCCACTCCAGTATTCTTGCCTGGAGAATCTATAGTCTATAAGGTCACAAAGAGTTAGACATGACTGGAGTGATTTAGCACACACAACATCACACTCAGTGGAGAAACATGGAGTATATTTCCAATGATCAGGAACCAAACAAAGATGTCCATTCTCACTGCTTACATTGTTCTGGAGACTAGTCAGGGCATGAAGGTAAGAAAAAGAAATAACAGGCTTAGAGTTTGAAAAGAGTTTAAAAACTTACTTCTGTTTACAAATGGCACAATTATTTAAGAAGAATATATTAACTAATTTAAAAAATAATTATTATTAAAGAATCAGTAGATCACTGATAAAGAGGAAATCAACAAATACCTAGAGATAAATGAATGAACATACAATGATCCAAAATTTATGGTATACAGCAAAAGAAGTTCTAAGTAGGAAGTTTATTGCAATACTAGCTTACCTCAGGAAATAAGAAAAATATAAAATAAACAACCTTATCTTATATCTAAAGAGGCTAGAAAAAGAATGACAACAATAACAACAACAAATTCCCTAAAGTTAGGAGGAAAGAATGAAAGAAATCATAAATATCAGAGTAGAAATAAAATAAAGGTGAATAGATCAATGAAACTAAGAGCTGGTTCCTTGAAAAGATAAAATAAAATAACTTTTAGCCAGATTCATAAGGAATAAAAGAAAGAGGGCCTAGGTCAATAAAATCAGGAACAAAATAAGGAAAGTTACAACTGACACCACAGAAATACAAAGAAGAAGAGACTATTAAGAGCAAGTATATGCTAAAAACAAAACAAAACAAAAAGACAACCTAGAAGAAACGGACAAGTTTGCAGAAATGTACAATCTTCTGAGACCAAACACGGAAGAAATAGAAAATATGAACAGACTAATTACCAGCTATTAAGTTGAATCAGTAATGGAGAAAACTTCCAACAAATTAAAGTCCAGGAACAAATGGCTTCACAGGTGAATTCTACCAAACATTTAGAGAAGAGTTAACACCTCTCCTTCTCAAATTATTCCAAAAAATTGCAGAGAGAAGAATGCTTTCAAAGCCATTCTAGGAAGCCAGGGTCACCCTGATACCAAAACCAGACAAAGATATCATAAAAAAAAGAAAATGACAGGCCAATATCACTGACAAACATAGATGTAAAAAAAGAAAATGACAGGCCAATATCACTGACAAACATAGATGTAAAAAAAGAAAATGACAGGCCAATATCACTGACAAACATAGATGTAAAAAAAGAAAATGACAGGCCAATATCACTGACAAACATAGATGTAAAAAAAGAAAATGACAGGCCAATATCACTGACAAACATAGATGTAAAACATAGATGTAAAAATCCTTAATAAAAATGATAGCAAAACAAATCCAGTAATACATCAAAAGGATCTTATATGATAATCAAGTATGATTTATCTTAGGGAAGTAAAGAATTTCCACTATTGACAAATCAATCAATATGATACATCATATTAACAAATTGAAGAATGCAAATCATATGATCATTTCAATAGATGCAGAAAAAGCTTTCGAAAAAATTCAACTTTTATGATAAAAAACTCTCCATAAAGTGGTATAGAGAAAATATACATCAACATAATAAAGGTGATATAAGACAAGTTCTTAACAATACCCCCAGTTGTGGATGTGACTGGTGATAGAAGCAAAGTCTGATGCTGTAAAGAGCAATATGGCATAGGAACCTGGAATGTTACTTCTATGAATCAAGGCACATTGGAAGTGCTCAAACAGGATATGGCAAGAGTGAACATCGACATTCTAGGAATCAGCGAACTAAAATGGACTGGAATGGGTGAATTTNTCCTTGCAGTCCAAGGGACTCTCAAGTGTCTTCTCCAATACCACAGTTCAAAAGCATCAATTCTTTGGTGATCAACTTTCTTTATAGTACAGCTCTCACATCCATAAATGACTACTGGAAAAACCATAGCCTTGACTAGACAGCTGTTTGTCAGCAAAATAATATATCTGCTTTTAATATGCTTTTAATATCTGATTTTAATCTGCTTTTTAATATGCTGTCTAGGTTGGTCATAGTTTTACTTCCAAGAGCAAGTGTCTTTTAATTTCATGGCTGCAAGTCACCATCTGCAGTGATTTTGGAGCCCCTCAAAATAAAATCTGTCCCTGTTTCCATTGTTTCCCCATTGGTTTGCCATGAAGTGATGGGACTATATGCCATAATGTTAGTTTCTAAAGGCAGGGAAAGCATTTGACACAATTGAACATCCTTTCATGATTAAAAAAAAAAACAAACCTCTCACAAATCAGGTATAGAAGGAATGTTTCTCAACAGTAATAAATGTCATATATGTCAAACCCACATCATATTCAAAGGTAAAAAGCTGAAATCCTTTCTTATAAGATCAATAACTCCAAAAAAAAAAAACACCAAAAAAACAAAAACTCATATATAGTCAGCTAATCTTCTACAAAGGCACCAAGAAAATAAGGTAAGAATAGATTCTTCAAGTAATAGTGTTGGGAAAACTGAATATACACGTGCTAAGAATGAAATTGGACCCTTATATTACACCATACAAAAAAATCAACTCAGAATGGATTAAAGATTTTAATGTAAGATCTGAAACTGTAAAACTTACAGAAGAAAAGAAGGGACAAGCTCCTTGACATGTGTGTTAGCTATGACTTTTTGGATTTGACACTATAAAAGTCAAGGCAACAAAAGCAAAACTAACAATATATCAAAGTAAAGAGCTTCTGCATAGTAAAGGAAACAACCAACAAAATTAAAAGGCAACCCATGGGTTGGGAGAAATTATTTATAAACCATATATTCAATAAGGGCTTACTATCCAAACTACATATGGAACTCATATAGTTCAAGAGCAAAATCAAACAACCTAATTAAAAAATGGGCAAAGGATTTGAATAGACTATTTTCCAAAGAAACATACAAATGGTAAACAAATGTATAAAAAGATACTCATCTTAGTCATTATCAGTGAAATGCAAATCAAAACCACAATGACATATCACCTCACACCTATTAGAATAGCTAATATCAAAAGATATCTAAAGTTGAGAGGATATGGAAAAAAGGATCCTTTGTGCACCAGTGGTCGAAATGTAAATTGGTATGATCATTATTATAAACAGTATGGAGGTTTCTCAAGAAATTAAAAATAGAATTACCATATGATCCAGCAACCCCACTTCTGGATACATATTAAAAGACAAATGAAATCTATCTTGGAGAGATATTTACACTTCCATATTTACCGAAGGATTATTCACTGTAGCCAAGATATGGATCACATTAATTGTAAGCGGTCTAAATAGTCTCATTTTAAAACTGGAGACTGTAAGATTGGGTAAAAAGCAAGATCCAACTGTATTAACATATAGGTCTTAAAAAATGATGAAAAAAAACCACCCTATGTTAAGATTAATCAATAGAAAGCTGGGATGATTATATAAATATCAAACAAAATAGATTTCAGAGCAAATAATATTACCTGAGTTGAAGAGGACATAAAATGGATAGGTTGTTTGAAATGCACAAACTACCAAAGCTCAGTGAAGAAGAAACAGATAATCTAAATAACTTTATAGCTATTAAATAAACTGAACTTTCAGTTAAAAATCTTCCTATGAGAAAACTCTAGGCTCATATAGCTTCACTGGCAAATTCTACCAAATATTTAAACAAGGAGTAGTACCAATTCTATACACACTTTTCCAGAAAATTGATGAGGAAGGGATACTTCCCAAATAATTCTGTCAGGATTACATTACTCAATAAAAAATCATAAAATTACATTTTAAGAAAACTACAGACCAATATATCTCATGCTTATACATGTAAGGACTGCTGCTACTGCTGCTGCTAAGTCGCTGCAGTTGTGTTTGACTCTGTGCGACCCCATGGATGGCAGCCCACCAGGCTCTGCCGTCCCTGGGATTCTCCAGGCAAGAACACTGAAGTGGGTTGCCATTTCCTTCTCCAATGCATGAAAGTGAAAAGTCAAAGTGAAGTCACTGAGTCGTGTCCAACTCTCAGCAACCCCATGGACTGCAGCCTACCAGGCTCCTCCGTCCATGGGATTTTCCAGGCAAGAGTACTGGAGTGGGGTGCCATTGCCTTCTCCGACATG
>SJYV01016343.1:233003-244961 GCA_006410875.1 Neotragus pygmaeus | reverse complement strand
TGATGAAAGTGAAAGAGAAGAGTGAAAAAGTTGGCTTAAAGCTCAACATTCAGAAAACTAAGATCATGACATCTGGTCCCATCACTTCATGGCAAAGAGATGGGGCTGACTTTATTTTGGGGGGCTCCAAAATCACTGCAGATGGTCACTGCAGCCATGAAATTAAAAGACACTTGCTAAGTAAAGCTATGACCAACCTAGACAGCATATTAAAAAGCAGACACATTACTTTACCAACAAAGATCCGTCTCATCAAGCCTACGGTCTTCCCAGTAGTCATGTATGGATGTGAGAGTTGTACTATTAAGAAAGCTGAGTGCCGAATAATTGATGCTTTTGAACTGTGGTGTTGGAGAAGACTCTCGAGAGTCCCTTGGATTGCAAGGAGATCCAACCAGTCCCTCCTACGGGAGATCAGTCCTGAATATTCACTGGAAGGATTGATGCAGAAACTCCAATATTTTGGCCTCCTGATGCAAAGAGCTGACTTATTTGAAAAGACCCTGATGCTGGAAAGACTAAAGGCAGGAGGAGAAGGGGATGACAGAGGAGGAGATGGTTGGATGGCATTACCAACTCAATGAATCTGAGTTTAGGTAAACTCCGGCAGTTGGTGATGAACATGGAGGCCTGGCGTGCTGTGGTCCATGGGGTCACGAAGAGTCGGACATGACTGAGCGACTGAACTGAAATGCAAAATATGTTAAAGAGTTTAGAGATATTCTTATAAAAAATTACAAACATATTACCATGTTAAAATACATTGTTCAGTGTAGCTGGGTGCCAGGGGAAATGGGTAGATGTTGGGTGAAGGATACAAACTTGCAATTATAAGATGAAAAATTTCTTGGGATGTAAGTTACTGTATGGTGACTATAATTAACAATAATATATTACATACTTGAAAGTCACTAAAGAGAGCAGATATTAAATGCTATCACTACAAAAGAGAAGGTAATTATGTGAGGTGATAGAAGTGTTAACTATACTGTGGCAATTATTTCACAGTATATATGTGCATCAAATCACACAGTACACCTTATATTTCCACAATGTTAGATGTCAATTATCTCTCAATGAATCTGGAAAAAAGGCATTTTTCTGAAGTGAAAATACACATGATATGAGACAAATATAATTGTGAAACTGATTAAAATACATAAATATGTATATAATTTTAGCTGTTATTTTGAATGTACTAATAATCAGTATTAAGCAGTTTTAATATTTTCTAGCATGTCTAGGCTTCTTTTTGAAAGTTTTCAAATGGACTATTTTATAGGGACACCAATATAATAAAAGCGATTTGTTGGTCAATACGTAGTTTAAAAAATTATGTAAGTTTAATTGTTTACTGCTCTATTTTAATTCTTAAGTGTCTCAGACTGGACAACATAATTTGTTGTTATTAGGTCTTAATAGTGACTTGTGCCATTCCACAGCCACCACTGTGTTCTCAGAACAATGTGCTCTGTTATTAGAATAAGCATCTGATTTATTTAAGATGGTACTTCCTAACTTCTTAGGTCATAACTGAGTTCAATAGACCGTCTCACCACTGCTTTATATTTCAGTAATCATATGGATTTATAAACCATTTAAAACCAGTGATCACATGGATATCATTCTTTTACTTTAGTTCATCTACATTAAAATTAGTTCTTTGGACAGATGCAATGTTGTAGGAGATTCTCTTATGCTGAATAAGCCATTCCATTATTTTATAAATAGCATTGCTACAGGAAGTATGGCAGGCAAGAGAAATAAAGATAGCTGCACCATAACGATCCAGTCTATGTAGACAAATTGATGCAACCTATATACAGATGATAGCTCAGTTGTTAAAGGATCTGCCTGCAATGCAGGAGACCCCAATTCAATTCCTGGGTCAGGAAGATCTGCTGTAGAAGCGATAGGCCACCCACTCCAGTATTCTTGGGCTTTCCTTGTGGCTCAGCTGGTAAAGAATCTGCCTGCAATGCGGGAGACCTGGGTTCGATCCCTGGGTTGGGAAGATCCCCTAGAGAAGGGAAAGGCTACCCATTCCTGTATTCTAGCCTGGAGAAGTCCATGGACAGTATAAATTTCACTCACTCACTTATATAAAGATGAAGTCAATAGAATCAACCTGCCACCAGCTGGCTGGCTATTACCCCTGGTGTATCAGGTTGATGTATTATCAGGTGATCAGCATCAGCTTTCTACTGCTGGAAGATTGGGACTCTCAAATATAGCAGTAGATAGATCAGTCCTGAGGAAGAGAAGTCCATGTTTTTTCTGAAATCATAAATAACTCCCATCTCTGTCATAATACTTTGGTCAGGGAACCATTGACCAAGCACTGGCTAGCTGTAGAAAGAGGCTAACTAGTAGCCAAGGTGGCAAATGGACGGAGAAGGCAATGGCAACCCACTCCAGTACTCTTGCCGGGAAGGTCCCATGGATGGAGGAACCTGGTAAGCTGCAGTCCACGGGATCGCTAGGAGTCGGACACGACTTCACTTTCACTTTCATGTGTTGGAGAAGGAANCCACTCCAGTACTCTTGCCGGGAAGGTCCCATGGATGGAGGAACCTGGTAAGCTGCAGTCCACGGGATCGCTAGGAGTCGGACACGACTTCACTTTCACTTTCATGTGTTGGAGAAGGAAATGGCAACCCACTTCAGTATTCTTGCCTGCAGAATCCCAGGGATGGGAGAGCCGGGTGGGCTGCCATCTATGGGGTCGCACAGGGTCGGACACGACTGAAGTGACTTAGCAGTAGCAGCAGTAGCCACAGTAGAGCTCATATCAGCTACCTCATCAGTGTGATAAGCCTCCCCTGCAGAGGTGATCTCTTTCGGCTGCTGCTTTTGCTGTTATCGTTGGCATATTCATGAGATACAAATATGTTCACATTCTTTTAACATTACAGGAGGTCCCAAATGAATCTATCCCTCAATCCTTGCCTCTTATTTTGCCCATGTCCCTGTATGCCCAGCCAGACCACTAACCACCACCCCAAAATTGGCAAAGGACATTACTTTTCCAAATTGAAAATGAGATACACTGACTAAAGTTCTTCCCCTTGGAGTTAACTCTGAATAATAGTGTAATGCTACAGCAATATGCTTCTGGCAGGAGCCAGCTCATTTTTCAGAACCATCTGTAAACCAGAATTGAATTTTTTCTTCCTGAGTCAACTGGTCATAGAGAACTCCCTGTTGGGTTGGTCACCACAGGGAAGTGTGGATTAACAGAATGGTGGCATTATACACAGAGTAGGTGGTGATGTGAGCCACTTACATGGTCATATCATTTACTAGTGGCTTCAGTGACTCCAATCTTCTAAACATCACTTTGAGCTGATGTTGGAGTGATTCTCGTTATATACAGCTTTATGGTTTGTTAGTTTAGATAAAACCCAGTTTGTGATGGTCACTCAAGATGTCAGCTCTTAAATTCTCATAGTAAGATGTTCAGTCTCTACTAAGGCTCACAACACAAGCCCAGGAATTTTCTAAAAGAAGAACAGTTGATTATATGGCACTGATTCAAAGTCCTAGGAGGCTATACCATTATTCTGGCTCCAAACAGCATGTTGATCTGTTATAGACTCTTAATCTGTTGTTGCTGTTGTTCAGTCACTAAGCTGTGTCTGGCTCTTTGCAACCCCATGGACTGCAGCATGCCAGGCTTTCCTGTCCCTCACCAACTCCTGGAGTTCACTCAAGTTCATGTCCATTGAATCAGTGATGCCATCCAACCATCCCATCCCCTGCCACCCTCTTCTCCTTTTGCCTTCAATCTATCCCAGCATCAGGGTCTTTTCCAATGAGTCGGTTGCTCACATTAGGTGGCAAAGTATTGAAGCTTCAGCTTCAGCATTAGTTCTTCCAATGAGGATTCAGGGTTGATTTCCCTTAGGATTGACTGGTTGATCACCTTGCTGTCCAAGGGACTCTGAAGAGTCTTCTCTAGCACCACAATTCAAAAGCATCAATTCTGTGGTACTCAGCCTTCATTATAGTTCAGCTCTCACATATATAGATGACTACTGGAAAAATCATAGCTTTGACTATATGCACCTTTGTTGGCAAAATGATGTTTGCTTTTTAATATGCTGTCTAGGTTTGTCAAAGCTTCCTTCCAAGAAGCAAGTGTCTTCTAATTTCATGGCTGCTGTCATCATCCACAGTGATTTTGGAGCCCAAGAAAAGAAAATCTGTCATTGCTTCCATTTTTCCTCCTTCTTTTTGCCATGAAGTGATGGGACCAGATGCCATGATCTTAGTGTTTTCAACATTGAGTTTTAAGCCAG
The DNA here is from genome assembly GCA_006410875.1 of Neotragus pygmaeus. Lineage (NCBI taxonomy): Eukaryota > Metazoa > Chordata > Mammalia > Artiodactyla > Bovidae > Neotragus > Neotragus pygmaeus. The sequence goes on along the minus strand of SJYV01016343.1, from coordinate 240,660 downwards.
CTTTCTCAATCGACTTCACCCTCATCAAGAGGCTCTTTAGTTCTTTACTTTCTGCCATTAGAGTGGTATCATCTGCATATTTGAAGTTATTGATATTTCTCCAGGCAATCTTGATTCAGGCTTGTAACTCATTTAGCCTGGCATTTTGCATAATGTACTCTGCATATAAGTTCAATAAACAGGGTGACAATACACAACCTTGTCATACTCCTTTCCCAATTTTGAACCAGTCAGTTTTTCCATGTAAGGTTCTAACTGCTGCTTCTTGACACACATACAGGTTTCTCAGGAGATGGGTAATATGGTTTGGTATTCCCATCTCTTTAAGAATTTTCCACAGTTTATTGTGATCCACACAGTCAAAGGCTTTCACGTAGTCAAATAAGTAGATGTTTTTTTCTGGAATTCCTTTGCTTTCCCTATAATCCAATGAATGATGGCAAATTGATCTCTCGTTACCCTGCCTTATCTAAAACCAGCTTTTACATCTGAAAGTTCTCAATTCAAATACTTCTGAAGCCTAGCTTGAAGGATTTTGAGCATAACTTTATTAGCATGGGAAGTGAACGCAATTGTCCAGTAGTCTGAACATTCTGTAGCACTGCCCTTCTTTGGAATTAGGATGAAATAAATCTGTTATAGAACCTTAATCTACAACCTAGATCAGCCAAAAAGTTCTCTTGCCTTGAGGACATTTCAAAGTTGGTAACATTAAATAGATTGGAGTAGTACATCCAAATGTAGTGGGTATGTGCTAGGTCACCTCAGTTGTGTCTGACTCTCTTGTGACCCCAAGCANACGTGGTCTGACTTATTTTTAACCCAGAGAACTTCCATTAACACTTCCAGAAGTTATGGTGGTCTCTGTGATGTATTCTTTCTGTCTGAGACTTTTTGCCTTTTTTTTTTTTTAAGCTCACTATTCCCCTCTCTTCTAGCATGTCCCTTATATCTGACAAAAAATATACTATCATTCTTATAGTTTTCTCTAGGAAAAATAAAACTTTTTTCTATTTGATTAATTTGAATACTTGCTTTTTATAACCATTTTTAAGTCATTTGATATCGATGTACCTTGGCATAAGTTTCTTTGTGTTTCATTTCAAAATGTGTTGGGTTCTTTGGATATGTGGCTTTATAGATTCAGTTTAGTTTGAAAAATCTTGGCCATTAGTTCTTCAAACATTTTTCTCTCCCACATTTTTCTCCTCCCCATTGGAGAATACAATTATATTTTCTCCTCCTCATTGAAGAATGCAATTATATTGCATATTAGGCTGCTTATTGATGACTCATTCATTTCTTTCTTGTTTCCTTTGTTTTTCATTTTTGGTAATNTTCAAACATTTTTCTCTCCCACATTTTTCTCCTCCCCATTGGAGAATACAATTATATTTTCTCCTCCTCATTGAAGAATGCAATTATATTGCATATTAGGCTGCTTATTGATGACTCATTCATTTCTTTCTTGTTTCCTTTGTTTTTCATTTTTGGTAATTTCTCTTTCTGTTGCTCTTCAAGGAGCTGATAAGAATAGGAATTATTATCTGCCCTGTGTAATACACAGGTAGTGTTTCCATTAATTTTGGGTCCCACCTTGGGTATTTTCCTCAAAGGCATGTCTAAAGAGTATTCATCTGTAAACTCAAGAGCTTCTCTCTGCAGATCTAAAGGCTCCTCATTATCTCTACTCTGATATTCTTTCTTCAATGTACTTTAGCTTCTTTGTTCTTTCTGGATTCTCGACCTCATTTCCTCCCCTTGCTGAAGCTATCGGATTTCACCTGAACACTCTCTTACCATGGGCTTCAAAATGCAATTGCAAGGGCAATTGTAGAGTTCATCTTGTTTCCTATCTCTCAGGGATTAGTGTCATTCATTGTCCAATGTCTTGAACACTGATGCTTCACATATTTTGTCAAGTTTTTAGCCATTTCAACTGGGTGAGTCAATCCATTGCCTGTTACTCCATCTTGACTGGAGACCAAGTTCCTGGATCATTCTGATCCCAACTGTTTTTGGTTAGGTTCTTATGAAGTAAAATGCAGACAAGGATTCAGATGAAAGTGACTTTTTGATGGACTATGTATTTTGGGGAAAAATACATCAACTTTAAGGGAATAAATGGATTCTGACTTTTAACAATTGTGTGCTAAGATATGAGAAGAATAGAACCCATTTAACTTTCAGTAGAGAGAAGCAAGGGTATACTCAGCAGGAATGAGAACTCAAAATTAAGAAATTGAGTAAACATTATAAGATTTCATTTAGATAGTTAAAAGACAGTAATAGCAAACATCAACATGAAAAACCATTGCCTCAATTTCCCCCATTGAGTTGGAAGTGCATGTACTATTTTAAAATGATAGATTCGATATGTAAAACTTCATTTTAAAATCTTGTTAGATAGCTAACATAATTGTAAATGATATTCTCATTATATATATATATATATGTTTATTTCATAGTCATGTATCTAATTGTGTGTTGGAAGGAATGAACTTTTACATTTTGTAGGTAAGTGTCTAAATAACTTTCAGTTGTTTTTTCCTTATTCCTACAATTCCAGTCACAACTATGAGTTCTCTTTTCAAGTCAATAAACTTTCATGTATCTGATTTAGTGAATGCTAAAAATTTTCAGCAAAAGTAAGAGGTATGAAATTAAAGAATATTTGTGAAAACCAGACGTTATTTCTTATGTTACTTTCAGATGTTTTCAAGTAATGTTCTAATAGTATCTTTCAAAAACAGCTTTAATAGAAATGTAATTTACATCACAGTCTAGTACCTAAATACATATGTATAGACATCGAAATAAACATAATCAAAACATAAGTTTCCTAAAGTAATTCTTGGCTCCGCTGCATGGTGTTTATACATATAGTATTTATTGGTGAATCTTCTGTTTTATAACCTTTTATGCTGAGGGACAAAGAGATAATGTATGTCAAATCCACAGTTTGGAAACATGAATTTAATAAAAGCCAAAAACAAGAATGCTATTAAGCAACTTGGCTTGTAAATTTTGTTCACACTGTTCTTACCAACTATTATAATTATTCATCCAAAGAGTGGACAAATTACTAATTCTTTGGAAGAAAGATGCTTCTTCATTAAGCGTATTGTTTTTTCTCAGTAGAATGGCATTTTGGGCCTCAACTAATAAGTGGGTAATACGTAACTCTAATACATATTAGTAGACTTTAGTAAAATTCATTTTTAAACAATAAACAGAGATTCTACAAAGTTATTTCTTTTTTCCTTCAGAATAATAGCAAAATATCTTTTGCATCAATTTACAAAAAATAGAAGCAAATTTATATGTCATTAGTTTAAAATACTATTCTTATCTGCAAATAGGAGACCTTTTTATCTATCATAGGTAACTTATTTAACCTACCAAAATTTTAATGCCTTTGATCATATTAAAATATCCAACTAGACTTCCAAGGAAAAAATTTTGCACAATTTATGTTTAACATTGTGCTTTCCAGTTGGCTCAGTGGTAAAGAATCCACCTGCCAAGCAGGAGACGTGTGTTTGGTCCCTGGATTGGGAAAGATTTCCTGGGGGAGAAAATGGAAACCCACTCCAGGATTCTTGCCTGAAGAATCTCATGGACAGAGGAGGCTGCTGGGTTACAGTCCATGGGGTTGCAAAGAGTTGGACATGGCTTTAGTGATTATGCAGCAACAGCATGTTTAACATTAAGCATAGGCTCCAAAACGAATTAGAAAAAAATAGTTTTGAAAATGTTTGAATCAGTTTTATCAGTATTAACATAAGTATATTATCTTCCAATGGGTTTATGAGCCATTATAATGACTTAAATATCACATGCTGATATACACCATACTCAATAAACATAAACACACATCATAACACATGTTTTTTTTTGATCTATGACTTTTCCTTCTTTCCCTAGCAACTAGCTCTGTCGATCTGGCATAGATCTAGATCTGGCATATACAACTGGCATAGACTATGTACTCAATAAATAGTTTTACTTAATTGAACAGCACTGTAACAGTTTTATATAACCATATTCTCATAAATTATGACATATATTGAATGTTATATTGGCCAAGAGGAAATAGCTTTGCAAAAAAGTAAAAACTTCAAGAAAGAAACAGTGCTATTTTAATGAGTTATTGATGAATTGCTCCAGGATAGAAGAAAAGCATTTATATACTGTAGCTAGTTTAAAGACAGGTGACCTTTTAAGGGATTAGTTAACCTTTCTGAAATTTTGGAGAGTTACTGTTTTGAAAGATAAAGGTCAGAGTAGAACTCAGAATGCAGTTATTGTCTCCTCTGTTTGTTGCTATGCCTCTTAATTTCTGATAAATTAATTCAAAGTGTTGGGTCTTCAGAAGTAGATCCAAATTTAAGATGAAGGAATGGAATTGGTTCAAGTTTTTCAGGTACTAGAAATAATCAAAACACAAAAGCTCAAAATCCTAATTTACTAATGAATTTTGTCTTTAAATTCATTTTGTCCTAAATGTTACTAAGACGAAATGAGTTGGATTGAAAGAAAAAAAGCATAATGCTTGTAGCTATTATTTTTGGCCATGAGGCATGTGGGATCTTCCCCAATGTGGAAGACCACCTGCTGCCTGCATTGGGAGTGTAGAGTCTTAACCATTGGACCTCCAGGGAAGTCCTATTGTTTCTCTTTAAGAAAAATTTATCCCATCTTTCACCCCTAAAATCTTTTTTCCCCTTGCACTTAGTCATCATAATTCTTTTCCTATAAGCCCCTGAAGTTATAAACCCAGTGTTTGCGTATTTCCTTAGATGTGTTAACACCAAAAGGAAAATTGGGTGGAGTGTTTAGAAAGCAGTGTATAAAATAGCACTGCTGGGCCAAGCCTTTGAATACTCGAAATACTTCAGGAAATAATGTAAAAATATTTTAACATTTATAAATTTTGGTCAGGTTGTGATAAGCAAAGGATCATTAACCTGACCTACATGCTCTCTTTCTTCTTTGTAGTTTCCTATATCCATATTTTAAAATGCATATAATTTGCTTCTTGACTTATTTATTTCCAAAGAAAGCACCCTCTAGTTTGGAAATGAAGAAAATGTGTTTTTCTGCTATACTTGGTGATATTTACAAAGAGGTCAAGCCANATGCTCTCTTTCTTCTTTGTAGTTTCCTATATCCATATTTTAAAATGCATATAATTTGCTTCTTGACTTATTTATTTCCAAAGAAAGCACCCTCTAGTTTGGAAATGAAAAAAATGTGTTTTTATGCTATATTTGGTGATATTTACAAAGAGGTCAAGCCAGATTTATATTACCTGAAAATATAACTTAGTTTCTGATGTTTTATTCATACTCAACTGTGAAACAAATATATATATTACATTTCCCAACTTAAGAAAGCTTAAAAAAATCATAGGGGAAAAACACCGTAGTATAACAGCGATAGTTCTACTTGAATGAGCTAGCAGTATTTTGGAGATGGCAATAAATATACTGATAGAACTTTCAGCTATTCAAAAATCTGTCCATATTTTTACAATAAATTTCACTTTATATGATAATTATTCATTAGTTCTCATCATTTCAACATCAATGTAACCTTAAAAATGAAAGAAACCTTGATTGATGTCTGAATTGCCTGGACATTCATTAAATAAACACAGAGAGGAAAAGAGAAGAAAACTGAACTTAGGTGAAGGATATTTTTAATTAATAAGATTTTTTTTTTCCAGTGTAATACATGTGAAAGTCTGTTTGAGTGGTGGAATAGTATTAAAAACATGGGCATAATCCTTATTGGTACACAATTCTGTAAGAAGGCCATATTGAGGGCAATTGCCAAATATATCTCTTATTGTTAAAAAGTCAAGTGGTAACTTCTGATTTAGTAAAGGGATTCTTCCATCCAACAAATGTGATATCTCTGAATGTGAGCACTTTGTGCTTCTGTGCTGAGTTGATCATACTGTATGAAATTACATCATATTCTAGGCAGCTGAATAGAGGGATGGACAAAGACACAGTGGCAAGTTGGTTCACTGTATGTCTTTGACCCTCAGTATACTCTTAATGAGTAGTGTGTTTAATTTTAGTTTTTACTTCTATTTCTGAACATTTTAAACTATTTGTCATGTTTAATATTTTTGCTTTTCTTTTGAGTCTTCTGAAGATCAGAGAAAAATATCTTTAAAATATTTTTAATATTTGAATAAAATTCACTGTATCTTACAATTACTTGTATGGGTTTATTGGCTCTTCTTATATCAAATGCATTGTGCTCAATTGTGCAGTCATGTTTAACTCTTTGCCACTCCATGGACTGTAGCCTACCAGGCTCCTGCATCCATGGAATTTGCCAGGCAAGAATACAGGAGTGGGTTGCCATTACCTTCTCTGAAATATGATCAAATTAAGATATCTGTAACCTGGTGGTGGTTTAGTCACTAAGTCACCTTGGACTATTGTGACTCCATGGATTGTAGCCCATCGGGTTCCTCTACCTATAGGATTATCCAGGTGAGAATACTAGAGTGGGTTGCCATTTTCTTCTCCAGGGTATCTTCCTGACTCAGAGACTGAACCCAGGTCTCCTGCACTGCAGACAGATTCTTGGCCAACTGAGCTACCTGGGAGTCCCATTTATTACATATAAACTATAAACAATATTTTGAAAAATTGGCATAAGGAAAAATCAAAACAAAGCACTTCGTAATTTATATTTATTTCAGATTGGAATGATAGTATTTTGGATGTATTATTTTATTAAAGTAGTTTTTTGGGGAGGGATAAATTGGGATGTTGGGATTGACATGTATACACTACTGTATATAAAATAAGGGTATTTCCTGGTGGCTCAGCAGTGAAAAATTTGCCTGCTAATGCAGGAGATGTGGATTTGATACCTGGTTCAAGTAGATCCCCTGGAGAAAGAAATGGCAACCCATTTCAGTATTCTTGCTTGAGAAATCCAATGGACACAGAGGCCTGGCAGGCTACAGTCCATGGGGTCACAAAGAGCCAGACACAACTTAGTGACTAAACAACAACAGCAGCAAGAACAACAACACAGATAAAATAGATATAAAATAAGAACCTACTTTATAGCACAGGGAACTCTATTCAATCATACTCTGTAATGACTATATGAGAAAGAATCTGAAATAGAGTAGATATATGGATACATATAACTGATACACTTCTCTGTACAGGAGAAACCAACACAAATTGTAAATCAACCATATTAAAATAAAAATTAATTTATAAAATAGTTTCATCCATTTTATAAAATATTTTCAATGTGACTCTAAGAAATTTTAAAATCAGACATTTGGCTCATTTGATTTTATTCAGTTCAGTTCAATTTAGTTCAGTAGCTCAGTCGTGTCCGACTCTTTGTGAGCCCATGAATCGCAGCATTCCAGGCCTCCCTGTCCATCACCAACACCCGGAGTTCACTCAGACTCATGTCTATTGAGTCACTGATGCCATCCAGCCATCTCATCCTCTGTCGTCCCCTTCTCCTCCTGCCCTCAATCCCTCCCAGCATCAGAGTCTTTTCCAATGAGTCAACTCTTCGCATGAGGTGGCCAAAGTACTGGAGTTTCAGCGTTAGCATTATTCCTTCCAAAGAAATCCCAGGGCAGATCTCCTTCAGAATG
>SJYV01016343.1:218838-232804 GCA_006410875.1 Neotragus pygmaeus | reverse complement strand
ACTATACTCTATTGGCTTTGCCATACATCAACATGAATCCACCACAGGTGTACACGAGCTCCCAATCCTGAATCCCCCTCCCACCTCCCACCCCACAACGTCTCTCTGGATCATCTCCGTGCACCTGCCCCAAGTATCCTGCATCCTGCATTCCCTTATTGTATATCCACCAGTAGGTGCTCAGAGAGGGGCTGTGGAGTCCAGAGCTCCCCACTTGCTCACTGGGCAGGTGAGCTCTGTGACGTGTTCCTGTGCATCACAAGAATCTGTTCTGTTCTTTTAGGTTCTGGTGATAGAACCAACCAAAGTCTACCAGCCTTCTTATGTCTCCATAAACAGTGAAGCTGAGGAGAGGACCGTTTCTCTGTGGCATGTCTCACCCACAGAAATGGTAAGAGAACAATCATGAACAGCTCTCTGTTTATTCTGTATCATTTAGTTAAAAATTCAGTTTTCATGTAGGAGAGTTAACTATATTGTAGTACTTGAAAGAACAGGTACCTGTGCTTAACTTCTGAGTAACAGAAGTATATGAGAGAGTGTAATCACAGTTGAAAAAAGGAAGCAAGGTATTTATATATATGTGTGTGTGTGTAATTATTTGTATTATATGGTACCTATATGTTTATATGTGTGTNTGTCTTCTAATTTCATGTCTGCAATCACCATCTGCAGTGAGTTTGGAGCCCCTCAAAATAAAGTCTGACACTGTTTCCACTGTTTCCCCATCTATTTTCCATGAAGTGATGGGACCAGATACCATGATCTTCCTTTTCTGAATGTTGAGCTTTAAGCCAACTTTTTCACTCTTCTCTTTCACTTTCATCAAGAGGCTTTTTAGATCCTCTTGACTTTCTGCCATAAGGGTGGTGTCATCTGCATATCTGAGGTTATTGATATTTCTCCCGGCAATCTTGATTCCAGCTTGCGTTTCTTCTAGGCTCTAACACTCATAATGAAATTGACCCTATAAATGCAATCTCAGACTATGAATTTTCAGACTACAGTGTACTAGCTACATTTTCTCAAACTCCAGAATCTGTTTGTAAAATACGTTTCTTAGTAAATATATATGATATCCTCATCTAGGTAGTCATTCAACAGAAAGAATCTCCTCATATAATGCATTTCTAAAAGAACTGGACCATCATTTTCTTTTATATGGAAGAATGGCAGTGTCCTTTCAGCCTTTATGATACTTGTGCTCCAAAATATACTTGGTACAAAAAGGTTTGCTTATTTTTTAACTTTTAAAAACATTTATTTTATTCATATATAGTTGATTTACAATGTTGCATATTATACTTATTTTTTATTAAAATTCCTAATAAAGAATTTTTTTTCATTCTTACTCTACAATATTCATAAAATTTTTTTTTTTTAAAACTCAAAAGGGTCCTTTACAGCCAGGTGGTAACTGGTGATAACTATTTCTGGGTATACTTTGGGTTAAGAATTTTTTTTCCCAGATGATGTTGCTCAACAATTCATATATATTTCACTGTCCAGAACTTTGTCACATCTGCTGGTAAAGTAGTTACCAGGAATTGCAGTGTCCATTTAGAATGATTATGTGCTTCGCTAAAATACTTAGAGGTTTTTGTTTCTAAGGCAGTAGGAGAGAGTAGATATTGGGTGAATCTCTGCCAAAGTGTCTACTCACATTTTTTTTCTCCAATTTTGGCTTAGAACATTTGACAAAAATGCTTAAATACTTACCTATTATGCGCATGATTTAAACTGCATCACAATCCAAAATTCTATATTCTTCACTTAGATGGGAAGGAAAAAATCACTTTTTATGAATATTTGTTATACATTTTCTAAACCTACTCTCAAGAATCCCTGTCCTTTGTTGCTGGAATGAAGGGATTCTTAAAGTTTCTGGTTAAGATATTCTACTCTGTTACTATTTGAAATAGTGTTTCTCATTTTAACGTTTCTTTATAGCTACTTCCTTCTTCTCCCTGTTGTGTTTCAGAAAGCACTTGAGCATAAAAGTTTCTGTAACCCCTGGATGGAGGAGGAGACTTCATAACATAATGCAGAGCTTTTTTCTTTGACCTTGAGTTGGACTCAGCTGCAAGACTGTTGGCTTGAGTGGTCTCCAAATTGCTTGTACTTGTATCTGTCAAGATGACCACTGTTGAAAATTTCCATTCTCTTGTTGGATGAGCGCCCAGTGCATCTCCCTGCCAACCCAGTTTTAATCACACAGAGTTGGCAGACTCTTCTTGAGTTTCAGCCATGTCCTCCACCTGGAGCCTGGGTAAGGGTGTCCATCTATTATTACCCTTTAAGATAAGGTCATCTTGCTCCTGGCATGACACAGCTATGGATCTCAACTCAGCCTTGAGGTGTGCTGGAAATTTGAGGTGCATTTTCCTGATGAACAGAACTTGTAAAAACCTCTGGAGTACTACTCTGGTACTCTCTCAGCCTGTCAGGTCATTTTTAGTTTGTTTTAGATTTCTGGCTTAATTAGGGAATGCTTGCTTGGTGGATACCTCCCAAAATGCGAGAGGTGGATCAGGGTACAATTTCTTGACTTCCTATCCAAATTATGTAACATCTCACTTTCTTAGATTTTGTCATAGGGGATTGGAACAGGAACAAATTTGTTGGATATTATGAATTCTCTACAGCTATCTTCCATTTTCTTTCTTTTCTGCTAAGAACAGGTGTGCTTTGTTTTACTTTTCCTTTACATTTGGTGGGGGCATCCTCTATGTCATCAGAGCCTTCTCCTTTCCTGAGGTGAATTCATCTCTCTCATTCCTTGAAATAAAAAATAAATCACTGAGCAGATAGATGGTAAAACCTTAGCTAGAAAACTAAGATGATTACTTGAGGATATTTTAATGCCACTATAAAATTACCAGTAATTAATGAATAAGATTACAAGCAAGTAAGAAAAAGTAAGTTTTTTTTTTTTAATGAGGATCTATAGCTAAGGCAATTGTTAGATGTTCTTTGGTATACAAAAAGTTGAAGACACAGTACCTAACCTCATGTCTCAAGTATATAGACAAATAGTCATGAAAAGGATAAACATACAACCCTTAGATGGCACCTATCATGTTAAATGAGTTCCATAGGAGTGCAGAAGTAGAGCCAATGATTTCTGAATGACACAGATAAGGCAGCACAAAATGTTAAGTTATATTCAAAGGGGTCCTTAAATAAGTTCTGATTTACTTTAATATAGAGTAGAATTTTAGTTTCTTTGGATTAGATAATATTGCAATTGATAACTGATATTCATTCTATTAAACATTATATTGGATATCCACCTTTCATCAGGAAGGTACAAGAAAATGGTATACAAGTGATCTCATTTAGTCCTGAAGGTTTTTGAGGATGGGTGCCATTTTGAAATGATTTGGAGGAACACTGATATAGCAGGAATCTGAAGGAAAGACTGAAATGAAGAGAGGCTTGGAGAAGACTACCGGGTATATCTAGGCATTAAGTAATAAAAACAAGAATGAGTAGTGCAGAGGACAACAGCAATGAGTTTGAGAAGAATTTGAATGCTGTAGTAGCTGAAGTGTAAAGAATGATGGACAAGAGTGTGAGTCACAGCTGTGACTGAAGCTTANTACAGTTTTATGCCAAATATATCTCAAAAAGGCTGGGAAAAAACAGAGTTAGCAGTGAATCTTACTAAAAAATATGCACATAAAATCAAATATATGCTCTTGAATTACCTGTATCTCTCATATGATATAGAAAAATCAGAGAAAGGAAATATATATATATATTATATATATACCCACATTTTTGCCTTATTTTTGCACTTTTTTGGACACAGTTAAGGAAATTGATTTTCAGAGAAGGCACTATCAAAGAAGAAGAAAAGCATTGTAATTAGAATCTGTATTTTCTGGTTTGACTTTCTATGATCTTGTCAATACTGGATAATAAATGTTTGAGTAATTTTTCCAAGTAATGGAGAAATGTTCACAAATTAATTTCTAAAAAATATTTAGTCCTTCTGTATATCTTAAAACTATCTTTGTTTTACAAAATGATTTTATTTTTGATCTGGTTCTAGGATCCCACCCAAGGTACACAATACATTAGTAGTTATGTGTCCTTATGCTCCTTTCAGTTGTGAGTGTTTCTTAGGGTTCCCTGATTTTGATGATCTTGACAGCTTTCAGCCATATTGGTCAAGTACTTTGTAGGCTGTTCTTCTATTGAGATTTATTTGGCATTTTTCTCATGATTAACCTAGGGTTATGAGTTTTGGGGAGGAAAAACACAAAGGTGACCTGCCATTCTCATCAGATCATATCAAAGGTGTATTCTAGCAATGTGATTTATCATTGTTGCTGTTGAACTTGATAGGCAGGCTGAGGTAGTGTTTATCAGGTTTCACTTTAAATTTACTCATCCCTCCCCACCATTTTCTAGACTATAATCTTTAGAAGGAAGCTATTACTCTCAGCCAACATTGAAGGAGTGGGGAGTTATGCTTCTTTTCCTTGGGCAGAGTTTCTGTATAATTTATTTGGCATTATTTTGCACTTGAGATTTGTCTGTTGTCCCACATTCATTTATCTATTTAATAATTTATTTATATAATTATGGATTTCTGTGGATAGTAATCTATTTAATAATTTATTTACAAAGTATGTATTTTACTTAAGTACGTAATTTATTTGCATAAGTATTATATTTATTCTGTGCTCTGAGTTACAGTCCAATACTCATTTATTACTGCTGTGAGATACTCCAAGCTCATCTTATACACTTCTTGCTCCACACCTAAATTCAATGATTTCTTCAAGGAACCTTGACCCTTATATTATAAACTAACATCTTATTAGAAACTAAGATCTTGGTGCTAGGTGTTTTTTTGCTACTGGGAAACTACTTCCTTCAGGCTCTGCTGGTAACAGAGCAAGGGGATATATAGTACAGAGATTTGTTATTTTTATTAACTACACTTCATACAAACTTATTATAAAATACTTACTATATTCTCAGACAGTAAAGAATCTGCCTGCAATGCAAGAGACCTGGGTTTGATCCCTGGGTTGGGAAAATCCCCTGGAGAAGGGAATGGATACCTACTCGAGTATTCTTGCTGGAGAATTCCATGGACAGAAGACCCATGCCAGGAACCATTTAACAGGAGGCTTCCTGTGTGCTGTTTTGCATCTATCAGGAATTCTGTTCCTTATTAATTCTGGAATATTCAGGAATTAAGAAGAGAGGCAAGCCTCTCCCTGGGGCTGAGGAATCCAGGCATTTCCTTTGTTAGTTTTTCTATACGGTGATAAGTACCCTCTTCCTTTTTATGAACCATAGGGTAAAAGTGATTATTTACAACTCTCTCTCTCTTTAATATGGATCACCTATGTTTTGTAAGTCTGGGATTGTAATCTTTATGTTTACTGAGCACAACTACAGTACTTATGCCCACACCATGTTGATTAGAGCACCTCTGCTCCATCAGAGCTTTGGTCCCTGGTCTTGCTTTCTCTCTCTCTCTCTCAGGCTGATCCGCTGGAGCGCAGAGGTCCTCTGGGTTCACTTTCCTACCCGGGCTTCTGAGACCCTCTTGAGAAGGCGCTTTGCATCGAGAGGGAGCCTGAGGCCTTCATGAACAGAGCAAGCCCCATGCCAGGGGCTTTATTGGCTTTCTGTGTAAACCGAGACATATCAGCCTCTTTCTCTCTCCTTCACTTTCTTATTGGTTGACTCCAGACCACCAGGTTCTGGTCCATTAAAGGACCTCAACAGACCCTGTGTGGGGCTACAGTCCATGGGGTTGCAAAGNGTAAACCGAGACGTATCAGCCTCTTTCTCTCTCCTTCACTTTCTTATTGGTTGACTCCAGACTACCAGGTTCTGGTCCATTAAAGGACCTCAACAGACCCTGTGTGGGGCTACAGTCCATGGGGTTGCAAAGAATCTAACACTACTGAACGACTAACACTTTTTGTGCTTCACATTACATCCTTGTAATTTATTAATTTTACACCTAGCAGTTTATACCTCTTAATTCCCTTTGCCTATTTTGCTCCTCATCCAGCCCCCTCTACCCTCTGATAATCATTAGTTTGTTCTCTGTATTTATTTTTTCCTGTTTTGCTCTATTTGTTTTCTGTTTTGTTGTATTTGTTCACTTATTTTTTTAGATTCCACAAGTAAGTGAAAGCACAGTATTTGTCTTGAGTTTGTTATTATGAGGGCATTTATCTCATTCATGAGGGCTCTGCCTCAATATTTAATCACTCTCAAAGACCCTACTTCCTAAAACCATCATACTAGGCATTAATATACCACCATATGAATTTGAGGGTGTGGGGAACACAATCATTCAGACCATACAAATCTTCCCTGTATACCTAGAATAAATCCAACTGGATTGTGATTTATAGTCTTACTATGCTTTGCTAAGGAGAAGGCAATGGCACCCCAAATCCACTACTCTTGCCTGGAAAATCCCATGGATGGAGGAGCCTGGTAGGCTGCAGTCCNTCACTCTAGTATTCTTGCCCGGGAAATCCCATGGACAGAGGAGCCTGGCTGGCTACAGTTCATTGGATCACACAGTCGGACACAACTGAAGGGACTGAGCATGCATGCAGGCCCTGACATGCCTGGCTATTTGCTTTCACTCTCCGCTAGAAGAGGGATGAACATAGCCTTCTGATCTTTGATTGTGTGTAACTCTCCTGTGAATGCCAGAAAGTAAATTTGCCAAAGCATTATAGTTTGCTGTCAGGACAGTACAAAGAGAACAAGAAGGAAGTAGCTTTTATAAAAAAGCTTTAAATGGATATATTGACTAATTCTAGTTAATTTTAGATCACTATGCAGAGAAATAGCCTTGGTTCTTCCCTTCATATATTGACATTGTTATATACTTGTAGAAAATACCCCTCCAAAAAAGATGTAAACTTATCTTTGCCTCCTTCAGTTATTATATAATCCAGAACATCTTGTAAAAGGCTATCTTTAGTTTTTTCTGACAAAACATCACCCTTTGAGTCAGGAAAATTATCTTAAGCATGAGATTTAGATGGGAGATTTTACCTTAGAATCCTCTGCTGTCTTGGATGTGAGAAGCTTGGAAGCTAAGGGAATCATATTAGCCTCCCCTAAACACAGGTGTTTAGCCCAGCCCTGACTGGGCTGATCTGCCCTCTTTTCCAGGGTAGTGAACTGTATGTCCTTCCTGGTAGTAGTGATATGAGGAAACAGTTTTTGATAGTCCCAGTTTGTGCTGTGTTGAAGGTGGCCAGCATCAAAAAGAAGGAAAGTCTAGAAACGACAAAGGAGAGTAGTAGGTACCAAAAAGCATGGGGAGCTGGGAGAGAGATGCAGGAGAGAAAGAGGAACAGGAATATGGAGGAAGGAGGGAGGAAAGGAAAGAAGAAAGGTGGAGGTGGTTCTGGGAAATTCCCTTTTTGTTTGCTCAAGGATGTATCAGATTAATTTTATCCCATTTGTAGTTGAATAAAAAAAATTTCACAATTATNAAGAGGAACAGGAATATGGAGGAAGGAGGGAGGAAAGGAAAGAAGAAAGGTGGAGGTGGTTCTGGGAAATTCCCTTTTTGTTTGCTCAAGGATGTATCAGATTAATTTTATCCCATTTGTAGTTGAATAAAAAAAATTTCACAATTATGTCTGTTTTCTGGACTTTATATTCCCACAGTGTCCATGATGATTTTTAAATGATGGTTTAGCTAATATCTTTGTCAGAGACTATACACTACTTTTTAAAAATTAAATTCATACTTTTGGCACCAAGAATTACTAGGCTCTGATATCAAATACAGACTGAATATTTATCATGTGAATAAAAAATTATTCACCTCAGATCACTGACCTGGGATCTGCATTTGAAAACAAGTTGAAATAAGGATATTGCAGGAATTTTTCTCTCTCTCCTTATATAATTCACAGCCTTTCTTATATTTTCTAAGTAATCTTTCCACACTTTGTGTCTTATATTCTGAGTCTAACTTCTGAAATTTCATATTAGCAAGATAATTTAACTTAAGTGTTTATACAGACTATCATCACCTTATCTCTGAGATTTTTAAATTAAACAGTGCTCTGTAATAATGAACTATGCAGTAAATTGCTAGCCTGAAGATGACTTTCATGGAGTTAGTAAAAATATTGAACAAATGAGCAAGTAAATATGTTTTACTATTTTATCAGCTCTGTTCCATTAAATACTGATGATAGCACTTAAAGTAACAAAGTTTAAAATATTAAAACGTTGTGATGTTACTAAGAAAAAGATATCAAACAGGACCCCTCTTCCTCCTTTCTTCACTTCCTGCTTCCCTCCTTTTTCTCATTCCTGTTTTACCCCTCANTTATCAGCTCTGTTCCATTAAATACTGATGATAGCACTTAAAGTAACAAAGTTTAAAATATTAAAACGTTGTGATGTTACTAAGAAAAAGATATCAAACAGGACCCCTCTTCCTCCTTTCTTCACTTCCTGCTTCCCTCCTTTTTCTCATTCCTGTTTTACCCCTCATACCTTGTACTGAGTGTTCACTCTGTGCTTAAGACTCTGCCAGGAGAAGGGAACAAGTAAATAAGAAATCATAGAACAGGACAAGTTATCTTACAGGAGTAGAGACTTGATCATAAAGTTGCACAAATTCACCTATGAAATGTTCAAAACAGACCTTGCTGGAAGTCAGAAAACATGATCCAAAGAAGGAAAATTTAAACTGATGATTAATGTATGTCAAAGAAAGGAAGGTGAGTGTGAGGAAAAGTATTTCCTAGAAAGAAAACAACATGCTCAAAGGTAAAGAGGTGAACATCACGAATGTGACACTTCAATGGTACTGAAAATAATTTAGAAATATACTTAGCAAGCTATACTGGTTGTTGACTATGGGCAACTTGTAAATCAAGAAGCTTGAGTTAAATCGCAATAATTATAGGGATTAAATAAGAGATTGATATAATAAGTTTGGTGACTGGGTGAAAGAGGGATTGAATGCTGGATTGAACAATTGTTTCTGTTGTTTCTGTAAGATAGGTGAGATAGGCTGAAATAGGACAGCAACAACAGACTCTGAGAATATTAAATAACATTTGGAGAAATTGGGGATGTGAAATTGATAAAGATTAATAACTATATTAGGAATTAAGAGCCCAGAGACAGTGACTCCAAAGTTTATACCTTAAGGAACAGTGACTTTTGTCATCATACGTTTTGAAGGTAAAATGATCCATACCGGTATATGGGGATGCAAAAGTAGACATTTAATAACATTTAGAAAGAAGATAAATATTTTATAGAGCATAGAGATAAATGAACACCCTATATATGTCTGGAGAGGCAGGATATAGAAGACTAAGGGCCAAGGCTAAGGTTGAGAAGGGTCAGCAGTGTTTTTTCTCACTAAATATTTTGTCACATATTTTGTTTTTCTCTGAAAATAACGTTTATGTTGCTTATGTTCTAGAGTTAAGTTCAAAGTTTAGTGCTTATTATTAATCTGTATAAATAAGCAAGTGAAATACAAAGTTATATTAAGATATTAGTGGAAAAAAGACTGTGATGCTGGGAAAAGTTGAGAGTAGGAGGAGAAGGGGATGACAGAGGAGGAGATCGTTGAGTGGTATCACCACTCAACGGACATGAGTTTGAGCAAACTCTGGGAGATGGTGAAGGACAGGGAAGCCTGGCATGCTGCAGNTGTGATGCTGGGAAAAGTTGAGAGTAGGAGGAGAAGGGGATGACAGAGGAGGAGATCGTTGAGTGGTATCACCACTCAACGGACATGAGTTTGAGCAAACTCTGGGAGATGGTGAAGGACAGGGAAGCCTGGCATGCTGCAGTCTATGGGGGTAGCAAAGAGATGGACAAGACTGCGTGGCTGAACAACAACAAATAGTATGAGGCACTCGAGTTGAAGTTATGTGACTGAACAAGTGACAGCCACTGGAACTCTTGTCCAAGAACAAGAAAAACAATGTAAGGAACTGAAAATGCTATCAGATATTATTCGAGTTGGAGGAAACCATTCAGAGGAGTCAGTCAGCCTCTTCCATCCACTCCCAGAACCCCTACAGAATTGCGACAGATAGCTAGCTGGTTTGTATATTATTTCTTGAAAACATGATCTCTTATATCCAAGACTTCCTTCTGATTATAAAGTAGGAACTCCAGCTGAAAACAAAGTGAATGCGATTTGGTAAAATTGGTTTTTGATGAGCTCATATTGACTATTGAATCAACTAAGGAAGTACTAAAATTACTATGAAACAAACAATAAAGAAAATATAAATGCCCCAAACTTAAAATGGACTTTCCTTCAGAATGCAAACATGTTTCCAGTAATGGTTAAGTTGCATAATCCAATGTTGAATTTCATATTTACTTTTAGCTTTGTCTGTGTAGAATGTTGAACATAATTATGTTATATTTAATATGGAATACTGAATATTCTACATTATATAACTCCACATAATAATTTAGAAGTCTATAACATGCCTAAATCTGTATTAATATACGCACATTTAAATGTATCTACAAATCAGAAATTTTCAGTAAACTATTTTGATGTTTCAAGTAATTTAATAGAAGAATACTATTGGTCAATAGTCAAGAAAATTTGCTTACTAAATTACTAAAAAAATTCATAATAAAATATGCCTTCCTAAAAGGAAAACTCTTTGCCTATTAGATTGTATCATGATGAGTCTCCATAAGTACTTTTACTGTTTTTATACTTTTCATGTAAAGTATTTTAAAACAAATGCTTTCAACCTATTTCTTGCTTGCTGTTATATTTCATATACATCTGGCTCTTCAGGGTTGAGTGTATACAAATAAAATATTGAAATCTGTAACTTTATATACTGAGTATTGTTTAATATTTTGGCAATGAACATGAATGAAAGCTTACAAGTCTTGTATATTAGTATTAAAGTTATAAATTGTGTGAAAAGCAAAGTAATTATCACAAGCATATTTTAATTTGTTCATAGTTTGCAATTTAATTCAGTGTGCAGTATAATTTATTGGTCACTGTATACAAAATCATATAAGAAACAAAAAATATAAAATAAATGTTTTTGAAATGTTCACTAGTTTAACATTACCCTTCTTAGTTCACTAACATCAATATTTCAGCTTCACTTCATATATCTAGATTATACAGAAAATAGAATACACTGGTTGGAAGTAGGGGTGAAAAACAAAGAAGTATATGGGTTTAATCAAGGACTCTAGTACTTCATTTAAGAAATGATTATAGGAATGATTAAGAAATTTTGCTCATTNCCAGGCTCCTCTATCCATGGGATTTTCCAGGCAAGAGTACTGGAGTGGGGTGCCATTGCCTTCTCCGTCTCTCCATAACAAAGCACTATAAAATGAGACTTCTCCTGGCCCTTTCCCTGCCTGAGGAATGCTGGGCTCATAAATGAGGTCATGTCTGTAAAGCTCTATCATCTTCTTGAAGACAAATGCCTTATAAATATATAGGGTTATTAGCCAAGTTGCTCAAAAACAAGTCTGTGCATGAGTGCATGGAAGGCAAATAGGACCAGGGGAGGGCAATAGTGAAACAGCAGGACACTGCAGTACTTGCCCCTATGTCCTCTGCCTGCCTTTTGTCTGTGGAAAACTTTACTCAAAGAGTAAGTTTAATCAGAGAAAGGATTAAATGCAGAAACAAAGGAAAGCAGTCAAAGGAGACCAAACAGTAATAGTATACTCCTTAAGCATAGGCAAGGACCTTTAGTTCCTTTTCAAGGGCCATAGATAATATTCTGAGTCATATCCTATGAGCTGTCTTATAGATACTGAAATCCTACCAGGTGGAAGAAGTTAACTTCATGATGACCAGACTGTAGCCATAACATAAGCTGCCATAATTCCAAGAACTGGCCTCAAGGAAATGTAAACAAAACAACCCTGGAACTGAAGATTCAGTTCGGTTCAGTTCAGTCACTCAGTCGTGTCTGACTCTTTGCGACCCCATGAATCGCAGCATGCCAGGCCTCCCTGTCCATCACCAACTCCCGAAGTCCACCTAAACCCATGTCGTCCATCGAGTCGATGATGCCATCCAGCCATCTCATCCTCTGTCGTCCCCTTTTCCTCCTGGCCTCAATCTTTCCCAGCATCAGGATCTTTTCCAATGAGTCAGCTGAAGATAAAACAATCAAGATAACGCTTATCAGACCACCACGTGACCAATTTCAAGATGACTGTCAGAGCTGACTGTGCCGTTTCTGCATGTAGCCCCCTCTCTCTATCTATAAAATTTCTTATCCCCTGTTTGTTGGTGTGTGTGTGTCGGGGCGGGGAGTTGGCCTTTGGACAGATGTCTGACCTCCCCTACAGTTGCCAGCATCTGAAATAAAGCAAACTTTTCTTTCAACCAACCTGGCATGTTCACTGGCTTTTGAGCGCTGAGCAGCCAGACCCCACCTTTCGGTAACAATAGAACTCATTGTTTTCAAGGGCCATTTGATTCTTTTGTTTCTATGATATCCAGTGCCTCACAATTAACTTTCTCCTCACGCCCACAGAATACCAACAGGGCCAGTTTGCCAATTTAGGCTCCCTGGCATGCATGGTTGCTTAGTCACTTCAGTTATATCCAACTCCTTGTGACTGTATGGCCTGTAGGCTGCCAGGCTGCTCTCTCCATGGGATTCTCCAGGCAAGAATACTGGAGTGGGTTTCCATGCCCTCTTCCAGGGGATCTTCCCCATCCAGGGACCGAAGCTGTATCTCCTGCATTGCAGGCAGATTCTTTAGTGCTGAGCCACTGGGGAAACCCAGGCTCCCTGGAATGATGGGTTAAAACATTTGGAGAGCAAAGCCAATAAAATGCCAAGCTATGGCCATGTTGTAGTTTTTTTCAGGGAGATAACTAAAAGGTAATCCTGTTTGGGTTCTAAATACTGATGGTTTTTTATCTCCAGCCTGCAATGGCTTGGAGCACGGCTTAGAAGGAGGGCTTGGAAGCAGAGCTTCCCAGCCAGAGATTGAAGCTGGGTCACAGCAGTGAAAACACTAGGTCCTAGCCACTAGACCAGTGGTCAGTGACGAGGGCCCCGAACTTTTGGTTTTACAGAAAAGGATTTCCACAAAGACAGAAAGTAGTGAAGCAAGTAAAGTGTTTATTAGGAGGGAAAAAAGTACAGTATGTGTGGCTAGACACACTGGCGGACTCAGAGGGGACTCCCTGAGTTGAAGCCTCATGGTGGTTTGAATTACTTTTATGGAGTGTTTCCTCTAGGTTTCCTTTGGCCAATCATTATGATTGTCTGGTTCACAGTCCAAATTTGGCATATCTCAGGATCCTCCTATGTGTGCTCATCCATCTCTTAGCCAAGTTGAATTTTACTGAAAAGGCATCTGAGTAGAATATTCCTTGGCATGACTCCCCTTTGGCCTCCAAGGAGGTTTTCTGTGCATGTGTGGTTGGGGAGGTCTCCTGACTTCTGGAACAAGAAATATGTTGTCTGAGCAGGTCCTAGTCACCTTCCTTAATTGCCCTGCTATTCTTGAAGTTTCAATCAATAGAGAACGAATCTCCAATTGCTTTACCCTGGGGGGCCAATCTGCCTCCTGCCTCAGTTTTCACTGGCCCTAATCACAGTTATCCAAGTCTATGCCCCAACCAGTCATGCTGAAGAAGCTGAAGTTGAACGGTTTTATGAAGACCTACAAGACCTTTTAGAACTAACACCCAAAAAAGATGTCCTTTTCATTATAGGGGACTGGAATGCTAAAGTAGGAAGTCAAGAAACACCTGGAGTAACAGGCAAATTTGGCCTTGGAGTACAAAATGAAGCAGGGCAAAGACTAATAGACTTTTGCCAAGAAAATGCACTGGTCATAGCAAACACCCTCTTCCAACAGCACAAGAGAAGACTCTACACATGGACATCACCAGATGGTCAACATTGAAATCAGACTGATTATATTCTTTGCAGCCAAAGAT